>LQNK01002293.1:108412-119509 GCA_001586405.1 Phoebis sennae | reverse complement strand
TGAAAATATTAAATGTACAGACACGGCTAGTCTACGATTTTATTATATGTATAGATTTTTATTTTTTAACATTAACATTTTACGTAATACTAACAGGATGAGGAAACGATTCTTTTATATCATCGACAGGTACAAAATTATGTGGATCACCCGATATTTAGCAACTGAAGGATTTATACACGAAAAGAAAGACTGCAGTGGGACAGGAAACCAACGGGATGTAATGGGGAATAATGGCCTCGGACTTAGCCTTTCGCCGTTGAAAACACATCATACAACACACAATACTTCATCATTATGTGACATTTTTCATAACAGTTATAAAGGAGACTTTGGTTAAACATTTGTCTGACTTGTCGCAGTGTAGTTCTGGTAGATATTAGGTGATTTTGTCTATGGAATCTTGTGCATATAGTTTTTTCTTGGATCTGTCACCTGTTTTAAATCTATAGTGACTCAAGTGTGGGATATTGATAGAGACTGGAATTTTCTTAAAGGAACAATAAATTATCTACAATGTTTATGTAAACTTATTAATAAACGGCTTATCTCGATATCTACAGCTTATTATCTACACCTTGTAATCAAGTCATAAAATCATTCCTAGTGGCCTGCATAAATAATATGACTCTACATAGGTATGTTTTATAAATCATACATCATTAATATAAGAATTCTAGAACAAAATAAAAAAATGTAATTTATTGTATATCCCAATTATGTTTATCATTTGAATTTAAGTGTTATCTACCCCACTATCATTGTATGCAGTTTACATATGTTTGTTAAATAAATAAACTAATTAATTTTGAATGTCACGTTGCTGAAATGTAAGCCTGCCGCATCCTGACTCGCACGGGGAGGGGTCAAGCTGAAAACTTGTATGATGTTCTGACATTGAACTGCAGACCTGGCTGGTAAGTAGTGGGGCTTTTTTTAGACCTGGCAGGTAGAAAATCCCACCAAAAAACCTGAACCCCTTTTTAAGAATATTATATTTTATAATACCCTCTTTGAATTATTTATCTTTAAAATTAGTTAATCAATTAACCAAATATAAAGTATATCGATATTCGCCCCACAAGGAGAAATAAGATTATATTGGTATCAACTATTTATACCGTTATTCGTGATAAGAGTAAAATAATTATAATCATATCACATGCAAGGGCACCGAGTTCAATTCGTATTCTAATACGTTCCTCGACTTCACTCTATCTCTGTCAACGAAAATATACATTATGAGTCGGAACTCTACTAACTCACGTCCACTCACGTTATAAAAATTTCGGAGAAGAAAATTTAACACCTCCATTTGTTCGATCTATTTATTAAGATATTATATTTTTATGTTATGAATTTTCGATTGAAATTCGTCATACGTCATATTTGACGTAATCTGAGTGGAGGTAAAATAAGGGTAACTTCTTAGAATACGGGTGTTTGACTATTTTACCTGATATATTATAATAAACAATGAAAAAACGTAAATTATATGAAAAAAAATTGGTTACTGCTTCTCATCAACGAAATTATCATCGAGTTTGGCACACAAACACCTTCTTTTCCAGGGTAGCTGAGCTAATCCTGCAATGATATAGTGCACTTATAAAGTTTTGTCAATACAGTCGCTAATGGTAATGTCATTACACAGGTCCATAGGGAAATTTCAGTGACAAACATTTTATAACTTGCTTAGCTTGCGTTTGAGATAACAGAGATTATCTATAGTTTTCCTACATATAAACGATAAAGCAACAAACTAACCTTAATTAATGCTGAAAATGCGTAAGAAGCCGCGCGGAGTGTAGCGAATAAATTTATTATCATCCATTCATAGAGTGTCTCAGTCGTGAAAATTGTTGGATTATAATCAATAGATAACAATTATTAACCATTATATATTATTATGTGTTTAAGACGATTGCGCATGTGTTTATAATATACAAAATGGTGAAAGATAATAATATAAAATTGTCTATATCTAGTGATATTAGCAGTAAGGAACCAAAAAATGCGGTCGACATCGATACAGCGTTAGATATTGCAGGTACTTGTTTTGAATCATATTAATTCTATGCTTAGAAAATATACCGGGTGTTTATTTATACAGTCTTGAAAAAGTAGGGGATACAAAGGAAGCGCAGTGGAAGATGAAGGAAATATATGAGCAAACATTTTTTTAATATAGCATTAAACTATTCTATTCATTACAATTATTTATTCTCATTAAATAATTCATATTAATATCAAAAAAAATAAAATACATGAAATAAAGTATTTTGCAGTAATAATAATCTATAATAGTCGCGTCGTCGAGCGTACAGTTTTATACATGTACATAATGAATTTAGATATTCAATTCTTCTAAAATATCAAAGATTTCAATTTATATCTAGGTATACCATCATCTTCCACTGCGCTTACTTTATATCTCCTTTTATTTTTCAAGTCTGCATGGAAAAACACCGGGTATATAATTTATTACATTTGTGAATTGTTGTGGTAAAAATTATAATATAAATATTAAATATAATATAAGTACCTATTAGTTTAGTTTAAATGTTATTTTATTAATGCTCCCGTAGCATTATGTTTAAAGCTTATGTCATTCGGCGAAGATGCAGCTTGCTAATGCTCATAGAATTTATGAAACGGGTCAAGTAGTTTGTGTGGGGAAACATTAGAAACGAACATTAAAAACAGTTTTTAACCGACTTACAAAAAAAGGAGGAGGTTATCAATTCGACCGTATTTTTTTTTTTTTTATGTATGTTACCGCATATCTCCGGCGTTTATGGACCGATTTGGAATTTTTTTTTGCAATCGAAAGAGTAGACTTCATGTGTGGTCCCATAGAAATTTGGTTCAAGCCTGATCATCCATGTGGAAGATATTTCAGGGAACTCCTCGAAAATCAACGGAATAAGCTCTGCGGTTAAGGTTTAATGATGCATATATCAACTGAATTGTGACTAGATGATGTGATTACCCTTATCCAGGACACTAAAAAGGATAAAATAAAAATTTTTGCCAAAAAATAGAACCGACTTCCTCGCTCTTAAAAGTAGAAAATAACTTTTATTTCATTTTTGTTGAAATCTATGCAAAGTCGGTGCCTTATCTATTTTCAATTTAACAAGATTTTGCACCGACTTTGTATAGATTTCAACAAAAATGAAATAAAAGTTATTTTCTACTTTTTAGAGCGAGGAAGTCGGTTCTATTTTTTGGCAAAAATTTTTATCTCATTATGTTATTAGTACGCCTCTTAGATAAAAATTGCCTCGATATAAAAACTTCAAAATATACTGATAACACTTTATTTTGATGGCATTTATATCATGTAATACAATGATATTGACAATTTACGATAGTAGCAAATAAATTATAATGAGAAAGGGAAAGTTTGAAGTTACATGTTTATATACATATAAGAATCGCATAGGAGCTAATATCGAAAGAATAGATTGACTTCAGAATCCATACAAGTGAACTCAAAAAAAGAAATAAGAAAAGTATTCATAGTTAATAACTTGCAGGCACATAATAAAATAATAATATAATACATATATTATTTAATTAGTATTAAATATATTAAATATTTAAAATTAAATAACTGAAGCTTTAATCTCGTGAGTCATAAAACATCTTGTATGCTAACATCGTAATATGTAGACATAATATAGGGTCCGAATAAAAAATAATGTTTATTTGAAGATTAAGTATTTAGTTTAAAACGCCTGTACAGTGTTTTTCCCAAAGACACCGACAAATATGTATAGGTCTAGATAAAACGATAACGTAATTCCAATCCCATAGATTAATTTCCTCTATGTACTTACTTTTGTAAAAAAACAAATGTAGACCAGCAAATCGCCATTTAATATGAATGTATGACATATTTATTACTAAAGAATATAAAAAAATAAATACATTACATACAAAGATTTAACCTTTTGAACATTGAATCAATTCAAAATTTCCGAGTTTACTACTTACCTATTGCTAGTAGAGTATGGTTATTTTTTCGACTGTCTCATGTCATTGGTTACTGTCACGTAATCATGATAATATCTTTTTTTACTCAATTCCTTAATAAATTGTATTAAATCGTTCGTTTTAATTCTCGATAATCTATTCAGAGTAAAAAATATAATAAATCTTCCCAATGCAACCGTTAGAATTTCTACGGAACAAAATGGCAATTTTTTTATAAACATATAAAATAAAAAACAATAACCATCAACACCATGAAAATCTATGTCTAATTACAATACATTAATTATTGTCATCATTGTTAAATGTTTATGAATTCATTCATAATAATTACGTCATCTATTACAGGAATGGGATGGTACAATATTCGATATACACTTAACTTGGCACTGTTCCTCGTAGCAGCGATTATAGAACCAGTGGGATACTCTTATGTACTACCCTCAGCGAAATGTGATCTGCAAATGACGGATACTCAACGTGGTATTATTGGATCTGTACCGTATATAGGTAATCTATTGATTCTTTTAGGTACATACTTTTCAAAAGTCGAATTCTATGTTTTGAAATTGAATTAAATGATGCTGCATTAATTGTAATTGTGCCATCTGGCATCCACAAATTATTTATCTTGCTCCTTAATTTTTGCCTCATGATGTAAGAAACTCGATCGTGAGACTATAATTACCTAAGTATAAACTGATGAATTTCAAAAATATCAATATTTGTATATTGGAGTAAGAAAAGGGGTATTCAGTCCAGAATATTCACAAATACGAATCCGATCGGAAAGTATCGAACATCGGAATAAGATTCACACAAATTTCTACAGAAACTAACAATATTAATATTATAAAAATAATAATTCATACAAAGTTCGTTTCGAACCGATTTGGATTTGTGAATCAGTATCCAGAATAACATTCAATTGCTTTAGTGATGGGTAAGATTCACTAATAAAACTACATTTTTTCAGGTGTAGTTTTAACGTCGTTTCCATGGGGATACCTAGTGGATACTCAAGGAAGGAAGAGGATGGTAATCATAAGCGCATTCTTGGCAGGCACATTAGGCCTATTTTCAGCATTTATGCCTGACCTTACAACATTTGTTATTATGAAAAGTCTCATGTCACTATGGTAAGTTTTATATATATTGTATTTTTGGATAGTTATTGGGCAAAAAATGGGTATTGAGTTTAGTAGATCAGGAGAACATATTTTATACCAGGGGGGAACGATGGAATCTCATAATGAAAATATAACATCCACTAGTCGTCACAAATAAATAAAGAGTTCAGTGATAAAAAAGGTTATTAAGATTAAAGCGACAACATTACATAGTTCAAAACTTCGAGCAATTTGCAACAATAAGAACTTAAAATACTTTTTGTTTCCGTTAGAATTTAGCAACGATTCTTTGTGTAATTTTGGTTTGTTTGAATTAAATAGGCTCCGATATTACTTGGCCGATTTAAAAATTTTTTACCATTGGCATCCTACATTATCCCTGATGTACATAGGCTATATTATAACATTATGCTACGGGAGCGAAGGCTCGCGGAATTAGTCTTTAATAACTAAGAAACCTAACTGTAAATAACATTTTTTTGTGGAAACCGTCACTACAATTATTAAATTAATCCTGCACTCGAAGTTATCATTAAAATAAAAAGCATTAAAGTAAATTATTTGAATCGATAGCTTATTACTGTTCAATGTTTGTTGAACAGTTTTTATGGGTTTTTTTGTTACAGTTCGATTAATATATGGGACACTAATAAAAAACCCATAAAATAGAACGATGATATGTTCGTTGAAAGATATCAATGACAGCAAGACGGCAACATTATTATATGTACCTACTCTCAAAGTCAAAGTCAAAGTAATTTATTTGCTAAAATGTTGTACAGCAGGCGTTCTTATAAGCAATTTGATTCAAACATTTTGCGCACGTTATGGGCGTGCAAATATTATTATTATTATTAATCTCTAATACATTTAATATACAGGTCGTTCCATAATGAGTGAAGCATCTCTCGGGGGATGATAGCTGAGCTAATAATCTATCAAAAAAAACCCAATATAGGTCATACGAAAATGTCACTGTTTTTTCCAAAAATGTTGACCTCGCCCAATGTATTATATTGCTGTGGTCGTAATTCTTATTAATTGTCTTTTATAATTCTTTTAATAAGTTTTCTTTATGAGTTGCTTTCTTGGATACGTGCATTGCATACTATATACATGGTTTGATATGACGATATTTAAAATATATCACGTGTATAAGACACTATTGAATGATTTAAGTTTAGATTTATCATTGATTCTAAACACATACTCTGTGTAGTATCAATGAGAGATTCCGTTATTCACAATCTGTATATAAGTGTATTTGTGTATAGTATAGTTAAGTAATCTACGCTTTAGCTCGATGCATTTATGAGAGATTATATAAATTGTTTATATAAATTAAATTATTTCACAGTATTGCATGCCCCGCCGCCGTGCCATATTCATTTATAGGCGAAATACTTCCGAGGAAATATAGAGATATTGTACTCTCTCTTACTAATGCTATGCAAATCTGTGGATCTGCTTTAGTACCATGTAAGTGGACACGCACACGAGAATACATTCATTACGATTTTTTATTGTAAAAATATGAAAACGTTATCTATAGAGTCTGGTTTCAACACCATGAACTCACGTACCTAATCGAAAATCTTACTTTTTGAGCTAAAATACACTGATTTTAAAAGTATTAGTTTTTCAAGTCTTGAAGCAAGAGATTTTAACATTGTTGTCTACAAATTTCTTAAAAAAATATAGTAATTACTAAATTAAATGTCAAACTAATCATTATTAAGGTTATAAAACTCTTTTAGTATTAGCGTGGGCTGTACTACCGTCAGACTTCAGTATCGACTTCGGACTATATTACTTCAGACCCTGGAGACTTCTAACAATAATTTATGCGCTCCCATTCATAATTGGCGCTTGTCTGTTGATTTCCGCTCCTGAGAGTCCAAAGTATCTGATGTCACAAGGAAAACACGATGAATCGTTGCATGTTTTGAAAACAATGTACGCCGCTAATAAGAGAAAGTCACCAGATGATTTTCCGGTAAGTATGTAATCTGACGACAATGTATTGGAATTATACTGAGCGGTGGATATCAAATAAAGATACGTTTATGACAAGATCATACAATATTTCTATCATACCTAATTATGATATGTGGTAAAGATTTATTGTAGTATTTTCCTGTTTTGTATTGTGGTATCTTAAAAGCGCATAATGCACATTGGCATGACACCATCCTTGTCTACATAATAAGTCTATTATATTAGTGCTACATGAGCAGTCTGAATTTTAATTGATAAGTAACTACTATTTGAACGTCGCGGTTTCACCCCCGTATATGTCCCGTTCCCGTATTGTCGAGATAACAACCCTCATGTTTCAAAGAATCTTTGTGCAAAATTTCATCCAAATCTGTCGAGTAATTTCGGAGCCTATTCAATTCTAACAAACAAAAATCAAATATACCCTCTACCAATATAATCATTACTATAGTTGTATACTTAATTCTATTTTTAGGTAAAACGTTTAGAAATGCCGGCAAATAATAAGGATAAACCAGCATTCTTTAAATCCCTTAAAGACCAAAGCGCACCAATACTTAAACCACCTTATGTTCAATGGCTGTTACTAAACGGTGTCTTGTTATTTGGTATTTTTGCTACGTAAGTCTTATTCATTTTTTTTAGTGTACTTTCTTAAATTCTATAATTTAAAAACATTGATGAACGACGATATTATATTTAAACGACGATACAATTTGTCAAACTTAAAAATATTTCTTTTAATATTTTTTTTAATTTTATTTTAGCGTAAACGGTCTTTATATGTGGATACCAGACATCTTAAATAGAGTGCTCACAGGGGGTGGCGAGGGTCAAACTGCGTGTGAAATAATTGCGCAAAGACAAAATCAGGTACGTAACCCACCATAGTTTTACCAGCAAATCTACCTACTACCGTCATTGCTTCTAATTTCTTATTTAAATTTTTTCTTAACATCCCAAATGTAAACATAACGGAATTCCTTGAATTCCATATTTTAAAAATATTTTTTGTTTTCTTTCAGACCCAAGTAAATGCTGAATGCGACGACAGCATAGACAACAAAACATTCTTGATTAGTTCAATTGCAAATATTTCTTGTGCATTTATCGGTTTGGCCGCAAGCAGCTTAGTGAAGTTTATGGGCAAGAAAACGCTACTGGTTACAATATATACCATCATAGGGACATGCTGTATAGTAATCAATTTTATCAAGCAAGATATTGTATTCGCAGTTTTGCTATCTGCCCTGCCCCTGACGGGTTTAGCTATTGGTCCTGTGAATGCATATGTTGTTGAAATATTTCCGACACAACTGAGGTGCGTAAAAAATACATATCTACTTTTAATGAACTCATAGTAATATGATCACAGTGTTTCAAGCGTTGTTACCCCAAATATACTAGTAAGATTACCATATTGTTACTTTTGTGGAGGATGGTATTATTCCTCCAACGAAATGTGAGGATCCTTGACCAGTGTCAAGGTCTGAACCACAGAACTGGCTGACGGTTTCACTCAGGATTGTTGCATAAAAGTTGTATATATATTTGCTAAGTATAAGTAGTACAGCGGTTAGCGGTTTATCGTGACGTCACACTTTTTATATTTTTTTTCTTAACGACAGCCCAAAAAGATTTTCATACCAATTTTTATTTTCATTCACAGAGGCATGGCGGTCAGTCTAAGCATGATGATGGGTCGGACGGGTTCCATCGTTGGCACCAATGTGGCTGGTGTTCTCATCAATTCTGCTTGTGAAATTACCTTTTATGGTTTCGGAGGACTATTAATATGTAAGTTTCTAATAGATTTGAACCGAACGTAAATTATGCATAATTTTCCCCTAGAGGTTAAATAGTGTAGTAAGGTTAAAATCGTTGTAATATACGAAGGTAGACCCCGATATTTCTAAACCAGGAAAAGTTTTGCTACAATTTCATTAAATTTATGAAGTTCTGGAAACATAATATGTTGACGTTTAAATTTTTTTGTCACATAGTTTATATTTTATTTTGTAGATCAATAAAGTCAATAAACAAAAAAAATAATATGATTGAAATGATGATAGATTTATTAAGCAGGTGTAAGTAGTATATAATTACTTTCTTTTCCTTTTCAGTATGCGCATTACTCTCCCTTCTACAACCAAGACAAAGAAAATCAGTTATATACAGTAGTTCTCTATAAACTATACGTGTACCAGAATCGAAGCTGTAATGCTTAGAGGACATCACCTTATTCAAAGACCCAATAACATAGTTATCAAAACAAGTCTCCTATTATTATACAATTATAAACATAATTATCCTAAAGGGGATGTTTCTCAAATTTTATAAAAAAAAGTTAAAACTAAAATAAGTTGAGCCCCTATAATGAATAATAAGTACCAATCATTAGTGTCAATATGGCTGTCAATTTTCTAGTCTCAATTTAAGTCTAAGCTATTAATGATTAAATGTAAATACTTGTTCAAGATCTTTTATTTATAAAAACATTGTGCCTGAAATCCTTGGGTCCTTATCTTACCCGTCGTACACGTCTGACGTCATTTTCGTGATCTGTGTATTTTTTCCGTCACAGTTACATTACATCACACTGCACACGACGGAAATGAGGCCTTCTTTTGCGAATGCACTCATACGAAAGTAATTAAAAAACTTTTCCGGTGCGGTAGTTTGCTAAGAAATGTATAAAATGCTCACGCTGAATATCTTGCTTTCACAATGGGATGTATCGAATAATGCCGATGGACAGTTCTGTTTTGCAGTCTGAAACATACAAAATATATCAAAGTCTTTTATATGTGTGCCATTATGATCTGCTAAATCTCAGCTATCACAGAGCCAGTATATAATAACTCAATTGCCAAAAGCAATGGTTATCAAGAACGCTTAGTCACGAGCATCCTTAACAAGAAAAGAACACTAGCGTTATATAAAATGCAACCCCTGCACTCTCCAACACGTAAGCTACCAGTACATTGGCTACACATTCCTTTTCTAGGAGCAGTGGCGATTACTCAGCAGATTTCTGTCTACTTAAGACACAAGAGTCACTTTTTACACAAACAATTCTCTCAAAAGCCTACTTTGCAACAATTTTATTGTTAAGATTCACATAGAGGTCCAAAGTGGTATATACAGCTTGACGTGCAGTACTATGTATGTAGTAATATGTAGTTCAAACAGGGAGATATTTAAAACGCGTTTAAAAGAACACATCACAAGCTGAAAGAATAAAAAGGACACGCAACGGCCAATATTTTCAGAACACCTGACCATAATTCACCACAATTTGCCCCTAATACACAAAAATTTTATTGATATATATCAAATAATAACATAATTTCATAACTATGAAATCTCTAACCGAAGTTACTCTGTAGTCTAACGGGCATTTTCAATAATGTATCAATGATTATGGATAGATTGTTATGTCAAATTATATGACAAGAGATAGACAAAAGTCATAGCAAATGTATCCATCGTTAGGATATTGAAATCAAAGTAAGTGCAAATAGATAGATTTGTCTGACTTTAGTAAGCAAAACAAGGGATAGATAGAATATTGAAAACGGCCGTAAGTTTACTATGTACCCCCATGTTATGATATTATTGTGGCGCTTAATTGTTTGATAAATTAGTGAAGATGATGTTTGAAACTGGTATAATTTGTACGTTAATAATTAATATAGTGTAAGTAGTAAATAACTGTGGAAGTAGTAGGTATAGTGATAGATTACAAATTAATCAAGATGCAGTTCCAAGTATCAAGAGGTAAGAATACTAAATCACAGAGTACATTGGTTATTACTAGTAAATATAAATACTAAATATAATAATTATATTACATAACTAGCTGTCCGCCCGCGGCTTCGCTCGCGTGGACCCGGCAATTCGAATTTTTCTCGCCGTAAAAACCGTGCTTGAACTTCAACGAATATTTAAATAAAAGAATTGTCCAAAT
>LQNK01002293.1:88471-107640 GCA_001586405.1 Phoebis sennae | reverse complement strand
CTGGTATAATTTGTACGTTAATAATTAATATAGTGTAAGTAGTAGGTATAGTGATAGATCACAAATTAATCAAGATGCAGTTCCAAGCATCAAGAGGTAAGAATACTAAATCACAGAGTACATTGGTTATTACTAGTAAATATAAATACTAAATATAAATTATATTACATAACTAGCTTTCCGCCCGCGGCTTCGCTCGCGTGGACCCGGCAATTCGAACTTTTCTCGCCGTAAAAACCGTGCTTGAAAACTTCAACGAACATTTAAAAAAAATAATTGTCCAAATTGGTCCAGTCGTTTTGCAGTCGTTGTTGAGTTATGCGCTTACCAACACATTTTGCGATTCATTTTTTTATATAAGATTAAGACATATACCTACCCATAATTCAAAAAAGGTTTCATGTAAATTCTAGCAGGGGAGATCGGATATTGCTTTTAGCTACCTTCTTTCTTTACCCCAGTGACCCGAGTTTCTCTGGGTTATTTTAATACCTACTAGTAATTCCGAATTTTTCAATATCGATTTTTTTTCGAACGTTTACTAATTCATTAATAACTACACACATATATTCGTTACATTAATCTTCGCTAACTCAATACACTAGTATGAAATCCAAGCTCAATGTAGCAAATTTTATGTAAATTGAATATTAATTTAAAAGTAATATTTCGGAAGTTATGAACAATGTGAAATAAAAATTTAGTTGAGTCAAGTGTCAATGTCACGCTCATGTCTAAAGTTCACAAGTGTTGACTGTGTGATTAGTATTAGTTTGTTTATTTTAATAATTTTCTTTAAAAGTCTCATTCATATTAACTTATAATATGTATAATGCAATTTATAACTAAACCATTCACGACCTGAAAAAGTCTTTGGCTTGAATCAATTAAAAATATATTAAAACATAAACGAGCACAAGCGTTTAGTTTCAGGATAACACAGTAATATATATAAACCGCCGGTAATAAAACAAACAGTTTCATATATTCCATTCATTTAGTTGTAGTGTGTAATAATGCAGCACGTCATGGATTCGGATAGTGAAGACGAATTGCCGGCAGGTTGGGAAGAGAAGTCGACTGACGACGGAAACGTATACTTTGTAAAGTAAGAATTTTTTTCATTATATTTATGTTGATTTTATTTTGTATCTCTATTATATTTGCATGTATCAATTTTGCGTTTGATGTAACCCTATTTTTCGGATAATAAATAAAAAATTTCGGATAATTTTTAGTACATGTACTACTAAGATCCAGTGGACACATCCTCGAACTGGGCGAAAGAAAGTAATCTCTAAAGATTTACCTTTTGGATGGTCTAAAAGCATTGATGAAAACGGCAAAACAATTTATGTACAACATGAAACTGGGACTAAGACATATGTGGATCCAAGATTAGCTTTTGCCAAAGAAGAAAAGAAATTTACCAATGATTTCCGGCAAAGATTTGACAGCTCTTCTACAGCCTTTCAAGTAGGATTTTTTATAGTTGTAATTTAATTTCTTTTTACCTTTCTAATTTCTTTCACACATTGGTTTTCCAATCTTAATGAAATCACACTTTGATTGTGTGATAACAAAATGCTATGATTAGAATTCAAAATATGGAATAAATCGGAAATATAGGTTAGCAAAATGATATTTCTTTTTATCAAAAAAATAAAGCAGATAAAATATAATTATTATTTGTAGTACAGAAACATTGATGCAAATATTGAACCTACAATTTCCAGGTCCTCCACGGAGTGGATTTATCAGGAAAATATGCACTGATAACTGGTTGCAATGCTGGCATCGGCTACGAGACAGCAAAATCTCTAGCGAGACATGGATGCAATGTATTATTTGCTAACAGAAACCTAGAAGCAACACAAAATGCTATTAAGCAAATAGTTGAGGAGACAAATGCTTCTGAAGAGAATTTGAAAGCAATTGAGTTGGACTTGGCTTCATTACAAAGTGTGAAGAAGTGTGCTTCATCAGTGAAAGCTGTATTTTCCGAGTGAGTTACATACTATTTTTCCACTGAAACATGAATTGATTATATTCTTTTTTTTAATACTATTTGTTTTACTACTCAATCTTATTATTATTTATTTCTAACAAATGCTAAATTTTAATGCATGGTACATATATACTTATGTATATTATGTATAGCATGCAATAAATACTTTGACTATATTAAAAATTAGGCATTGTATAAGATGTGAAATTACTTTGCTCTAAGGCACACTATGTGCCTTTTCTTTAATGTTGAAAAGATAAAAGTTACTAGTCTGAAATAAATAATTATAATCAAAGATGGAGAACTGGGGAGATTGAATTACTTTTTACTTGAATGGTAAATAGAATGCAATGAGGGGAAACCAACCACATTTTATGCATAAAATACAATTGTATTTAAATAATTATACAATATTATGTTGGTTGAAACAATGTTATTTCATATACATTTGAAACATGGTTGTTAGCTTAAATAATTGTTGTATTTATTTAATCACATCCTATTATGTTTGTCTCATAAACAGGTTATAATCTCTATGTCAAGGTTATATCAGAATAATTTAAAATAATATTTTCCTCAACAATTAAATATAATCTAAGATTTGTGATTATGTGGTAATTTTTATAAATTGAAATAAATTGTTTTAATTGCTTAGAGGGGACAAGTATAACATCATCAAAGATTAATTGCTGTATGTTACTTAAATCTTCAACATAAAATTGTCATATATTGAACAAATCTTTTTTAAAATGTATCCAGTTCTATTACCCATTAAATTTTTAATATTTTTTTTAGCCATATAGATATGTTAATCTTGAATGCTGGTATTTTCGGATATGCATATGAAGAAACTGGTGATAAAATGGACAGGACTCTGCAAGTTAATCATTTGAGTCATCTATATTTGGCTATTTTACTGGAACCTTTACTGAAGAGGGGATCAAGAGTTATTTTTGTTTCATCAGAATCACACAGGTTATATATACAAATTGAAATTGATTTCATTTGATTTTTTTAATATTATTATAATAATAATTGTCAATTTATTTCAGGATGGCAAAATTAAAAAATGTTTTCATAAATCAGGACCTTTCATGTCCAAAGGATTGGTTTAGCTCAATGTTGGCATACAGTAATTCCAAATTGTACAATGTAATAACGGCAAAAGTAAGTTGAATATTATTTTCTTGATTGAACGCAAGCATGTTCATCAAGCTTTTTGATAATACAGAGATATTAGTGCCCTGCTCATTGTTTTTATACATCTGAGTGTTAATAAAATGAACAGGCATAAAATTTGTATACCAGGTTAATAATTCTATAAATGGATCTAGAAAATAAAAAGATTTTTCTTTAATTTAAAAATTAAAACACAATTTTACTAAGATATAACCTAGTGTCTTTAACGAATTTCAGGTATTAAGTGAGGAATGGAAAAATAAAGGAATATGTGTGAACTCCCTTCATCCTGGGAACATGGTCAGCACCAATATATCTAGGAGTTGGTGGTTCTATAAGATTCTGTTCTTTTTAGTGCGCCCATTCACTAAATCTCTAGTGAGTATTTTATCCTACAAAATCCATTTCAGAGCATTATCACGTAGTCTAGATTCTCTTAATTACTCTTTAATCTTAATATAGCAATTACTCCACCTGTGACATACAAATGATTTCTTAAATGTAAAAGCCGGCAATCGGGCATGTGGTTCACCTAATGTTAAATGACTAACCACAGCCCATGAACATCCACAACAGGAAACTGTCACTGTGCCTTGCCGGCTTGAAGGAAGGGGAGGGGATAGGGAGAGGAGTAGAACAGGGTGGGAGAATGAAACAGATGGGATGGGAATGCGGGCCTCTGGGCACCCGCTCACCGATTGAAACACAGTGCAATTCTGCTTTACGGCAATCTTCTGCTTTTAAATAGATTTATGGGGGTGAGAACTCATATAATATAAATACTCGAAACACGATTATCCAAAATAAGGTACAATGTTGTATATTTTTTCAGCAACAAGCTGCCGCTACTACTGTGTATGTTGCCACTGCTTCTGAGCTGGAGGGCGTCACGGGCTTGTATTTCAATAACTGCTTCTATTGTGAAGAATCTACTTTAGCCAGGGATAAGGAAATTGCAAAGGAAGTGGTCTCTCTTTCCCTGAAAATGCTCAAGGATCGAATGGGGTCTGAAGATATACAAAAATATTTAGATAGATATTGCACTAAATAATTATTATTCTTATTTTGTACTGTGTATTTATTATATTTGAAAATATAACTCAATGTTTGAGATTATTTTTATGTACTGACTAGCTTTTCGCCCGCGGCTTCGCTCGTGTGGACTACATATATGTATCTCAAAAAATATTTATTTGAGCAAAAAACCTATTTAGAAACTCCGGTCACATGTATGGAAAGCCACCCCTAAAAATATTTTTTTAATAAGTTGCATCTATATATTGTCTTTCAGCATATGAAACTTTATTGAAATCTGCCTAGGGGTTTTTTTTATACAAACAGATAAACAGACAAACAGAAAAAAACAAATGCTAACCATGGTTTTGGGGTCAACAAAACATATAACATACATGTATGTATAGATAACATTGTTCATTTTTAATTTTAAACTTAACTATGTACCAAATATTGGACATACCAAAGCCTTTATAAATAAAATAACATTCCACTACTTCTATGTAATGTATACTTTTATAGTAAAAAAATTAGTATATTACTATTGTTACAATTTACTAACTTATGAGTATTGGGGAAATAAATAATAAATAAATATGTCATAATTTGTTTTTTTTTATCATGCATATTATCAAAATAATTATATTCTATCATTTATTCCATCTACTTATCAATATCTGATTTTCCCAGTTCTCTGATTTTTTTCATATTTGCCTTGTCCCTCCATCTTAGCAATCAATTGGTGTTATACTAAAAGTTAGTACTTATATATTTTATTGATAGAAACGATATTTTTGTATAAAATATGTTATTGATAGTATGGGCAATCCCTGAATATAGGATTTGTATCCCTGAATATAGGATGTAGAAAATAATGTGAATAACACTTAAAACAAAAAGAAATTTACATAGTCCCTTTGGTTCACATTAAAGCATGTTTCATAGTGTGTGTAATGTAAGCAGCCCAGGATCTTCATTTCAGACGGGTGTGTACATCGCGTTAATATAAACTTAGGGAAAATAAAGCAAAACATGAAGTTTCACTTGTATCTTTGCTTAGAAATATTATGCGTGCGTCCCTTAAAATACGAGTACTCATAATAGTTTAGTGCTACATGCACTATCGAATATCCAGAAATCTTATATACTATTATCTTACAAACTTTGTTATCTACTCATTATGCCTCACTGTTTATAGGGAAATCCCTATATGAGGCATAATGAGTAGTATAATTTATATTTATTTCCGCGATAAAAACATTTGTTTATTATTTATGATACAAATTATGATGGAACTCATATTATCGTTAATTTATAGAGGGTATAAAAACTATCCTATTAAGTATCCAAAAAAGAGATTATTGTACAACGATAATAAATATCTTTATTGTAATCTACTTTAATTAAAAGCTGAAGTCACAGTCGTAGTATTATGTGTATTATTTCTATCACATTTAAATTGTCCAGTAATAGACATATTTTTAAAATATTATGTGTGCATTATGCCTAATTTTTTTTTATTGACGAGGGCAACACAAACAAACTGTGTCAAGGTAAAATGTCAATTATGAATTTTTAATCTTTATTTTTCTCTGACAGATCGACACTCAATTGAAAAAAATAACTGTTTGATAAAAAAGTATATTACAAAATAAACGGAATAATCTATTGTAAATTTGTTGTTACATTGTAATAATCAAAGTTGTAAACACAAAATATTGATAAATATCTTAAGTAAAGGCTAATCTATTAAACAAATTATGTTACTTCGGACGCTCCTAGGGGTCTAGTGTCAACTATGTAAAGTTTCATTTCGATTAGTGTGAATTCTTCAAAATGCTAACAAGTATTAAATTAAGTGATTATAATCAAACGTGGTTATTTTAACATCATAATGAGTGACAAGATCAACAGGGAATACTTCGCCCAAGGCGCCGCAGCCTTCAACTATAATGTGGTAAGTTATTCCGAATATATTAACAATACATGGTCAGGCGAATTTTTATTTTAATATAGTTCAAATATTAAAAACAGTCATAACCTTGCTTTCAAGAAGTATTGAATCTACAGATCGATGTTCCATTCTATTCTCCAAATTATATCATATAATGAATATAAGTAGGTAGGTAATAACAGAAATTTTGTTGAAGTTGAAGTAGGAAGTTTTGTTGGTTGAAAGGTATATGTTATTGTATAATAATTCCATAGATAATAATCTATCCATTTTGGTGAGTAGCTTATTATACAATTATTTATATTTTTATAACTGTTACAAATATACAAAAGTATTTAAAGTTATAATGTAAATGTAATTTATATCTTTAATATTTTTGAGATAAGTTTACACAACTTTTCAGCAATTAATAAAATTTTCAATGCATAACTTTTAGAAAACAAGGCAATAAATAATTTATCATTCATTTTAACTTTGATCTGGTCAGAGAATGATAGTGAGGATATTTGACATCAAAGTCAAAACATTTATTTTCCAAATTGGCCCCCTTCAAGGCACTTTTAGAACACTTCAGTAGTATAGGTAGGTATCATATTATAAAAGTATTAATTGCAGTTTTTTCCAACAAATATTTAATTGACCTAACAATGGCAGAAAGCAGGTTATTTAAATTCAATTGTGTAAAATTAAGAAAGGAAAGGCATAACTATTTTGAGCTCAATCAACTATAATTAATCAAACATAATTAAGCAGTAAAAACTGATTAATTATTCCTACTTACTTTTACTTATTTCCTATTATAGGAAAGATACATGAAAATGTTATTAGGTCTATGTGACCAACTTTCAGTTGTTATTGTTAGAACTATATAAGAGTTACACCATCTATGTAGGGTAATGCTAGATAAGCATGAATCTTTCTATCATAATAAAGAAATATTGTTTAAAACCGGTAGTTCCCAAGATTAGCAAAATCAAACAAATATTTTTTCTGCTTTATGATATTAGTACAAAATCAACAAAAGTGGTTTCATTGTTAATTGATGTTTTGAAATGTTAACACACTATGCAATAGGAAAGCAGCAAAGTAAATAATGTTATAAAAATACTGCACATGGATACTTCAAAGTCAAAGTCAAAATGTTTATTTTACAAATTGGCCTCTGTTGAGGCGCTTTTAGAATCTTACTGTAAAAAAGAGATCAAGAAGCATCAGACAGTACAACAAAAACTTAAAGGTATATTCTTGTATGCTGTGTCATAAGTATTTATTAATATAAATAATGAAGTATGTCTATGCTTTAATCTTTAAATTAATTTTTATGGCACAATCATACCATCCTTTTCTCTATGCAATTCAGGTCAATTTCGACTATAATATTAACTTTGTTGTTCCATATACTAATATGTCTATGACTTATACCTTTGTATTCTTTTATATAGATTTCCACACAAACTTTAAGATGCTTAAATATAAACTATATTTTCACCTATTTCAAGATGTTTATACATGTTGGATTAGTTTAATGTTTTTTTTTAATATTTTATTTGTTTAATATCTTTATCTAAAACATCTATGCTATACAAGAGCCGTGAATTTATATCATCCCTGGCGTTATAAAACCGTTATGATCCCGTTCCATAGTTTATTTAATTAGCACATTAGAATTCTTAAGAGTGGTATTTTTCATAATATTTCTATGTACAGTAAAACTTAAATTGTCCCATTTTTCTAAGTTATTGCCTCGTAACTCAGTACTATTTGCTTAAATACCAAGATTTTTTTGCAGTAGCTTAAGATATTCTAGGCTCCATTGTCACTCTCAGTGGGAAGAGCATGAGTATTATTCAACAAGTTGCAAGACATCCTAACATATAGACTGCATGTATTGAAATGCAAAATTTGCGATTGGAGTAAAATTTGCTCCGATTCCGCGTGTTCCAACGCGGGAAGTTAAAAAATAACATCCATTGTTCACCATTTTCTATTTTATCAACAGTTCACTCCAATGAACAATAAAGTGTCTCGGTCTCACGTATACAATGCTATGTGGGGCAGGCATCTGACACAATTTAATTTGTGCGAAATAATCACTCTATCATGTATTAATTGTTTTTTTTTTACTCTCACGTTTCTACTTACATAGTGCAAAATGAAACTCATGTATCGTTCGAAATGCAATTTTGTTCATTGTTGTCGGAGTTGTTAACTTATCTATTACGTAATCGGCCAATTTGCCGGTAGACAAGATGAGAATAAAGAGTTTATAATAATTCTTTAGTATAAACTATAAAGCTAAATTGGACTTTTTGTTGTAAACAAGCAGGATGCTTAACAAGTGTTTTAAATCTATTTCACATATCAGTAATGTAACAGACGTCTATGTTTAAACAAATTCCGTTCAAAAATTCCAATATTTTATGCAATAGGTAGTTTCATATAATTATACTTAATTTTAACTTATTACAAAATGCGATATCAATACAGCAGTTGAGAAATACCTAAAAAGTGCATTTTAAAAAATGTACTTTTTGGACATATCTGCAAATTTTTGTCAAGCGTTAATATTCTTAAAATATAGTCGGTTAATATTTGTAAATTGTCGTTCAAATTCCATCACTCAATCATTACGTTTTCTTACAAGACCGAAGTTGCATGCTCAAGGCAAAGCCATAAGTATCAGGGTACCAGGAACGGGGTGGCGCTCGCGTGTGGTTGGTTTCTTTACGTTACGTGATGTTTCGTTACTACAGAATCAGTCTTGATGTGATGCCTAACCAGTGTTAGTAATAATCACGCAAATTTAATATAACATGGGCGAAAAGGTTAGAGTCATTAGTATCATACATATACGAGTATAATATACATATATTTATTATAAATAATTATATCTATAAAATAATTAATTAAAATACATGGCACGATACAGACAATTTCAACGGGATTAGAACAATAAAATAAGAATTTTACATTACAAAGTTTACTGAATAATTGTTTTATTTGAATATCATACAGATCTAAATTATTTAACTCATTTAACATGCTAAAAAATTGTTAATTAATTGTATAAACAAGGTTGCGAAAATATATAATAATATTTTGTTCGCAATTATTGTGGTGAAAAATATGTTACAGAAAATGAAAGTAATGAAAACGGTGCGTGTCCACGGTGTATTAGGATTTAGGCTTGTCGTACGCGAACGACGATGTTGACGGGTGGCGACTGCGATGCAACGACACACTTTACGGTCCTATACAGATAAACTAACGGATGAGATATTAGCTATATCTACACTAATATTATAAAGAGGAAAACTTTGCTTGTTTGGTTGTAATGAATAGGCTAAAAACTACTGCACCAATTTTAAAAATTCTTTCACCATTCGAAAGCTACATTATCCACGAGCAACATAGGCTTGTGTTGTTGTGTTTTATGGGATATATAATAGATATATAACATAATGCTACGGAAATGAAGCCGCGCGGATCAACTAGTAAGAATACAAACCATTCTAAACGATGAACATTACAAGCTAATATCTTATCCATATATTATTTGTGCTTTCTGATAAGAACTCTCGTTTTGCGTTATATAGATTTATTTATTTCTATTAAATAGGTGGTTATATTCTTAACTAGTGCATGGCAAATGGTATAGAATAGTCTTCATTCATCATCTAGAATTCTTAATAGTGTGTTGTTATTATTGGATGTATTCATTGCGTCGCATGACGTAAATCGAATTTATGTCGAGCACGTAGGACAACGAGTTAGTTACTATCAAAGATAACACTTGTGTCGTATTCGAAAGTGGTATGGGGTATAAAGTAATCGATTTTATTGTCGAACCGATTCGTCACGTACGTTTATACAAATCGATTCGTTTAAAAAATTTCGCAAGAAATTACTCTAATGTGAGTTAGTGTCGAACGCTATTATGTTACGATATCAAACCGATACTGAGCATGACTAGCCAAATTAGGTTTTATTGTGGTGCCTATATTGGATAGGTACCATTCGATTTTGAGGGTAATCATTTTGGATTTCAATTACATTCTAAGAATACAATATCGGAAGATGATATATATAAGTATAGTTTATAACATTCACATAAATAACTTAAATTTTTAAATTTCGTGTAAATTGTTGAATGATTACCCAAGTCAACAAAAAAACTGGTGTTTTTTCATAGATGTTTTAATGTCCGAAGACATGGTAAAGCTCAGTACTACTGATTTTCTATGATTGAATGGGATTTCTGTCCCATTAGCCTATTGTAAATAGTCAAGGAATAGAGAGTGGAGTGTTTGCGTAACCTCTTGTTCACTATAAAATTCCCTGTGCAGTTTTGTCTACCCTCACTTTTGTCTCTGTTGTAAAATGGGTGCCGAAATTCGGTCAGGAGGACATTAATAATTCGTATTCATGGCTTTCTTTTTTGTCTCATTAATTTCTATGGCTCATAATTTTAAAAGAGTATGCTAAGTATTACTATAATATTATATTATGTAAATAACCTCAGTTTAATGTAAGAAAAATAACGGTGAATATATTAATAATCGTAAAACTATATGCGCAGTCAGCCTACATGTACTTTTATTATAAGAATCTAGCTTAAATTTAACGTAACTTGGAAATTGTGTCTAATCAGCTTATATCTTTTTCTGAAATTTGAACACCACTTATTTAAGTTTTCAAATAAACCTTTTACTATCTGAAATATAATGTTTTTATTTATTAATAGAATTATTTGCAAGTATTAAGATTAGATTTTCAGCCAAAAAGTGATTATTGAAATGATAAAATCGCTAAACGAATTGGCCGTGAAACCATTGACAAATACGACATCGCTACTTTCACATGTTTTATATTCGTTAGGTATAATTTATGTGAGAACTACTGCTTCGAGTCAAGCATATTGTGCCTTTATGCAACTGCAGTATGTTCATGCGAGCGATTGTAAAGAAAAAGTTGACCCGTTGTTAAATATTATAAGAAAAAATAATTTTGTATGCCTTAAGATCCTTACTCTGCTTATGATATCGACTGTAAACTCATTTTTCAATTTTGTAACATCAGTCATCTTCACCTCGAGGTTTTACGTAGTATTGTAATGTTCTTCTTCAAACTTATCTGTTAATAATTAATACATATCAATATACATTGGCTGATAAATATAATATCCTTTTGCTATGTTGTTATATCTCATTGGTGTCTTATTGTTAGTGACCTTGAGGTGACATTACATGACAAAGGTATATAAACTGAAGGGCACAGCACAAATACATGAAACGATAGTCAAATAGATTGCGAATTCATATCTCTAATACCTATCTTTCATAATAGTTTGCTATAACACTGATCACATTAGATATAATATGCCAAAACATCTTTGAAATCCGTGAATTAAATGATTAATGTAATTCATTAATGCTACAGGAAATTTTCTCGATATGACGAACTTACTTATATGGCATTCGAATCATGCGGTAATTGACTATTAGTCAAAAACTAAAGCTAAATATTTTAAGTTTAACCACAAATGTTATTCATTTTATTGAAGCACGTTCGAGGTGAATATGTTTACTTTACCCTCTATAATCAAATTCCTTTTATGTAAAAAATAAATGTATTTGATAAGTTCTAGTTAAAATTTATTTGATATGGGTCTGATTACATACATGGAGTTAGATCAAATGTTTTGTGATCTGTAATGATGAACACTATTACATTTTACTATATATATTTTTGCCAAAAATATAGACTTGATGGTTTGCTACAAAAACACTTGTTTTGTCGTCATAGTGGTAACCATAATTTTCATAAATTGGATAGCATTTAAAATAACAGGTGGCCTGTTAGGTAAGCAGAGAAAGTTACTAATAACTAGCTGGCTGTGGTACAGGCGGCGTATTAGGAACTTTTGTAATCATACAAATTACAAGCACGCAGTATGAATAACTGAATGGCTCGCTCTGGGCATTACATATGTAATTTCTTTGTTATAAGACCGTATAGTTAGAAACGAGACAAATAACTGACTCCGATTCTAAAATTGCTCCTTTCTTGCCTTCAGATTATGAGGTTTTATTGTATTTATGGGTACTTTATTTAACGACATTGTATAATGGTGTTTATTATGAGGTTATATAACTGTTTATGATCCGTTTACTTAGAGAAACTGTATTCTTAAATAATTGCCCCTAGTTTTAAGAAGTAGTTTATGGGTTGCGTAACGTTCCGTTGAATAAAAGTGAAGTGTGTATAAATCACGAAGTATTTGTCAGATTCCCCATCAACATGTTTCCGTCAGATTTCCGGACGAACATGTTCTGTGCATTTATCAGAATGAGCGAAATTGGAATTCTAAACGGTAACCCGCATTTCCTCGTCACGCCAGTTGCGTCGCCTCTGCGACCTGACGGGCGACATCGCAACTTTAGCTATGATATTCGCTTTTTAAATACTGCCGTATGATCTAATATCAAAAATTTTGTAGTACAACTGCAGTGCGTCGGATGTAAGTAAATAGCCGTAGACAAAGTCGTGATATTCATTAACAAAACATTAAAGTATGATTTTATAGTAGATAGATATTTACTCCTATAACATGTAAAATGTTATAATAAATATATTATTAAATTTCACGACTTTCAAGGAATAGAAATACAATCGTTACAACTTAAGGCCACGAGATGACATTATAATGCACTGTGAAAAGTTCATCGGTTCAGGTGTAATGCTAGTGGGTCACTTGGGAAGACGCATCTTACATCAGCTCCACTGATCTTTGTAGTCTGTAGACAAGTAGGTGAACAGCCCACCATGATAACCTACATGTTCTTTGATTGCAGACAACCTCCATAATTAATACATTTTATTTATAGTAACTTTATCTTTAAAGAGTAGAACCTACTTCCTTGCACTAAAAAGTAGAAAATAACTTTTATTTTATTTTTGTAATCTATTCAAAGTCGGTGTATCTACCTATTTTCAATTTATTAAGATTTTGCATAGATTTCAACGGACACTGACACTACATAAACAGCGAAGATATGCGGTAACATACTTAAAGACAAAATTTGTCGGTCGAATTGAGAACCACAACAACAACCACAAAATATTAAAACATTTCAAAAATACATTAACAAAATGTTGTTTAAACATAACTATATATCCTATCTGTATAAAGCAGAGTTGCTTTTTGTATGTACATTAATTAATTCCATTACGTGCAGCTGTGTTTTAAAACCATCATAGGATCTGTCGATATATTGTTATTACAAATATGTAATCTATTTTAATTTTAGCTTTTCCTTTTTTCTTACAACATTTGCACTTAAGTTTGTAATTATGAATCAATTTTCTATCTGTAATTTAGAAAAATAATTTGCACCTTGCGTAAACTTCGGATCTAAGAGATGTACGTTCGAATATAATTTTAGCATCGATATGGAATGTAATTATTATCTAAAAGGCCATCGCGCGAAACGAGTTCCACCGTGACATCACATTTTCATCCCGTTATTCTGGCCAGGTGGGAAATTACAGTGACGTCATATTCAATGTTATTTTTTAATTATAATTTGCAAAATTAGATTATACATTTAATTATTAAGAGATTTTACACTGTGAATATAAGATATCTGAATGAATTATATGCTACTTTACATATCTATCTTTTAGTTAGTGCCAATTAAAGTTTTTTTAATAACATACAACAAAGGTTTTATAAAAACCGTTGCACTATGATGTAGTGATGTAACATTCTTTTGTTTTCATTGTGAAGGGTAAACGCTTTAACTTTTATACACATGCCGTACTTGTTTAAAAAAATTCAAAGCGTTTATATATTCGCGTGTCCGACCTCGAAGTTAATACGCTCGTAGATTAGCAGTTAGCACTCGTTCGACCCACGGATTGCATCAACTCGAAAACATTTGAGAAGGCGGTGCAGGTTTCAGAAAAACTTGTCCGTAATTATAAATGTATTTAAGACCTACGTCAGTGGTAATGACTTAATAATATAACTTTAAAAGCATTAGATGGACAATAGACACGCAAGTCTTACTAACGGCCATTTTCAATAATGTATCAAAGATTATGGATAGATTGTGATCTCAGATCAAATGACATTTGATTGTCAAAAGTCATAACAAAAGCTATTCGTCGACAGCATATTGAAATCAAAGTTAGTGCAAATAGATAGATTTGCCTAACTTTAGTAAGCAGAACAAAGGATAGATAGAATATTGAAAACGGTCGTAAATAGGTGGGTATACTTCCTTGCTGTTTTGTACGATTGTCAAAATAAAAGAATGTTTTGGTATAATGATTGCGGTGGATGAATAGAAAACGTGTTGTCTTTTTTCATATTTTTTTTATAAAGGAGTATTTGTATAACGAGTATTATATAACTGATTTTATCAAATGAAAATAAACTGTTTCTCTGAATTTAGCTATAATTTACTAAAATATGTCATCAATCATCAATACATATAATAAAATCGTAACAAGTCTGAATTTGTACATGGAATATTTCGCGGAAATTTTAATACAGGGCGATGTTATAAGGGATACAGAAGGCAAATCAATATTTTTTTTCTTTCATGTCTGTCTGTCTGTCTGTCTGTCCAAAACTACTGCAGCGATTGAGATGAAAATTTACACAATTGCTCATTATATTATAGATTAACATAATATTTATGATTTATCCCGGAAAATTAAGTGGTTGCCGTGGGATAGAGGCTTACAAATTAATAATGTTTTTGACTGTACTTAAGAGCAGCAGGGCGATTTTTAAGAAAATATAATTGTATAGGTATTTAAGTTTTAAGATACCTACACAAATGTATAAAACATCAACATTAAATGTCGTTTTAACAAAAATTCGTTACTATTGTATAAAGAAATAATAAAACAAACCCACATAGTAAGTGATTCAAGTTTATTTATCTTTGTTTTTTAAGATGTACATACTTTTATAAGAAAAACATATTTTAACATAAACAACTAGATCACTATATAATACTCGTATATCTGACAAAAGCAATAGGCGTTTGGCCATATCGTAGATCGTACGAAGTCTCCTTCTAATAGTTGCTATAGTTTTCCACAAACGTTTTCATCCATGCTTCTATTCGATACATTTTCAGCAATTCCAAATTAAGAAATATTGTCAGAGTAGAGATATAAATCCTTAAAATGCTTAATTATTGATAATATTAAGTCTAAATAATGTTTAAAATGCTTAATTATTGATAATATTTCTAACAATTGTATTGTATTGTATATGTATTTTGACTTGTCAAAGTCTGAAAATGTCAGAGACTTCATAGTTTATTTTTTATTTGAAAAAAAAAAGTATTTAAGGTGTATTAGATTTTTTTTTTTCAAATGAATCGAGTTTAAAAATTATTTTTTGTGAATAAACGTCTCAATAATAACATGACTAAAAAGGTCATCACTAATTTATGACGTAATTTCACTCGACATATCGAAACTCAAGTCACTTCACTTGAGCGACATTGACGTTACGGAATACAATAAAAATGTGAGAATCGAAGTTATTTTCGAAGCGAGGGTGAGAGTGGAGAAGAGATTCGAAATCGAAAACCGTATTTTACAGAATCGACCAGCAGGTGATTGAAACAAGAAAATGTTTTATATGATAAGATAAAATGTTCGCAGATCTACAAAAAGCGAAGATATGTTGGAAAAACATGAAACGTTAAACGCCGCCTTACCAATTGCTTTAGCAATTACTTCTCAATAAATTATAAAGATTAAGTATTAATTATTATTATTTTACATTTTCTTTGGTTCCATATAAGACTTAACGAGTAATCCCCCCCCCCCTGCGCCCATTTTAGGGTAAAAGAAGAATGCATAAAGATTGCTTTCAGAGTGTTGTTTGTTCGCAGAGTATTTCGCAGAGTATGTATTAATATTCCTTATGTAATCTGAACATACTTTCCTAGAAATTGTCTGACCTAGAGACTATTAAGTTTTTGGAAAACATTGATATAAAATATTGGTTCCGATTGAATTTTAAAATTAATAATATCATTTTTATAACAACTATGTTAATTTTGTAATCTACGCGTGCGAAGCCGCGGGCAAAAGCTAGTAATTCATAAATACTAGACATAATGAGGTTTTAATAGTTAGCTTAGCTTTATGATTTAAAACTAATAAATCGAACTCATTTCTTATAAAAACTTTAATTTTAACGTGCAAAAATTAACATGCGAGATATTGCAATGTGGAATTCTTGATCTAGTTCATGTTCATAGTATAAACTATGATATGACACTATATCTACATAAAAAATGGTATGTTGAGGTGATTGTACGCCATGCTCGGTTCGTGACACGGCGTGACACTAGGTGCGGAGTTTAGGCGTGTCAGTTTGCATGGTAAAAGTTGCGCATATTCCAGTGAAATAATGGATACATATTCATTTTACCTTATTTTTTATTTAAACTGTAGCAGTAGACATATCGCCACTCACAAATTGAACATGATTCTTTTACTTCCTCGTCTAATTGTCTATTTCTGCGCATAGTTTGTACGAGGTATAATGGATATATTTGGGATACCTTTCATTGTATCTAAACATTGGCGTTCCATAAAGGCATGTTGTCACTCGCGAGGTACGCATAGGTCCCATTATTTCTAGTCGCTTCTTTTTGATGGTCGGTACAAGAATAAACACATTCAAAGGCTGCATTCCACGTGCGTGCTTCTACTGTCGTCGTCCACGCGTGGAATGCCATTCAATAAATTAGAGTATTACGTATTAAAAACCTATTCCGCTTCGTGTGTGATTAGCGTCCACTTATTGCGCCTAATATTGTATAATTTTAAAAGGTAGTCCACACCTTGTCTATGCTGCTTTACGCTCGGTTTAATTATTGTTATTATACTGCTGATTGACAGGTTTTATTGCAACTGAAATAACATATAAAAATTTAATAGTATATTTGCGCTTAACTTTTTTTTATTCTTAATAATAGATATTATAGATTCACAAATTGTAAAAATAGCTGTCAACAAAAACAAAAACAAAAAAAAAATTAAAACAGTTAGTTTTTCCAACCGTACTCATACAAAAGGTATCACTTGTTCAATGAATGAAACACGTCCAGCATTAACAGTAATTGCATAATCGCTTTATCTCAATCTATCGATGTTATCACGTGCTCGGCTAGATGCTCTCGATGAAGTCGGAACGGATTTATCATATCTCATGAACACTCGGTACATTGACGAGATTGTAATGTTTCGACATATATAAGGCTGGAAATTGAAATAGAGAACAGAAATACAATTTAATCATAAAAATTTCACGTTGAAAATTGTTTGTTGTTTCATTAAGGTCGACGGGAGGAATTCGTAGTGTTTTGAAACTTACTAAATTAATCTTGTTGCTATTACGAAATTTGTATTTGCCATTTAATACATTCTTGTTTAATGATAAAGTACTTCGCTCATAAACTCATCCTGTGTATATTTATTACACTTGTAGTATGGCTCAGTTATATGTTCAGATGATAAAATCATGTCTTTAAATAAGTTTTTATATCACAACTAACATGCAAGTTGAAACATCGCCGATTGCTAACAAATCAAACACCTAGATCTAGAATGTTCCATTTTTCTTATCTAGATTATCTGAAGCTTGTAACTTGAACTTGAGTGGCGTAACCAATATGCATCGAGGTGTATTTTATGTAGCGGTTTTTAATGTGATATCCGATGTAATATAATTCCTTGCTGTATTATTGCGTTGTTTTATCTCGGTGTTATTTGTTTGCGGTAACAGATGAAGGATACTTCCTTAGTGTATATGTTTGTTATTCGACTTTTCTTAGTATAGAATGGTATGACATAGTACGACTTCAGTAGCAGTGCGTGCGCGCTTATTTAATTTATACTCTTTCGTTATCAATTTATATTTCAAAACAAAATTATGTACAAAGGACCTGTGACACTCCTGTCAGCAAAGGACCTGTGACACTCCCGGTGTTACGGGAAACCGTACTTGAAAAGCGATGATCACTTAACATCAGGTGACCCACTTGCTCCTTTGTCTGCTCTGCCATAAAAACGCTTGTATCGAACCTAGAAATTCTAAATTTAACTTATAATCGCATCATAAGCCAGTCCTATCAGCAACTTAAACATCGTGGTAGAACGCAATTGCAAATATAATTTCTTAATAATCTCTAATCTCTATACACATCCACCTTCCAGTCTCAAGAGTTATAATAGTAAAGATACACATGATATAGCAATTAAATGGAAAGTCAGATCACACTCGTAATGCTTGTACTGCGGCGTTATCGATATTAATGACGCCATAAGTTGTTTTACATCCTGTCGAAGCTCAACTCATTACTAGGAACAAACAGCTCGGACCGGTAACGATAAACACTTAATTGAAAACTTTAGTGCACTTTCTATGGTGTTTCCATTTTTTGTTTAGAGTAAGAAAGGCGTAATTGCGTTCTAGGTTCTATGCGTATGGGACGTATTTGATTTTTTTATGTCTGAATTAAGGGTAGTGCTAATTAATTTTTCTTATAAGATTTTTAATGACGCTAGATGGCGTTGTGTTTTTAACAAAAGTAAATTACTGTGACCTAACTCGATATCTCGTATAATATAAATAAAATTTAATTTTTCATTTCATCATGTCATAGATATTGTTTTAAAACATTTCCACTTCATAATTATATAAACGTTGTTTTTAAATTTATGACTGTAACAAAAACGTTAATATTGCATAACGTATGTACCTGACAATTCTACATTGACCCATTTATTAGGCGGAAAGGTTGTCTGGTCATACACACCCAGCAAACGACAAACCCTCGGTGAACACGCAAAACAAACTACTGTAATAGCTAGAAATGTAGGTCGACTACAATGGTCCAACCGTGTAGTGATATGTAGAAACGATCGAATCGAAAATACTGCAGGGCAATTCCATACGTGACTGACACTACA
>LQNK01002293.1:68430-88292 GCA_001586405.1 Phoebis sennae | reverse complement strand
CACTGGGAGACATTTTCATGGAATTGCCCTGCAGTATAAAAGGTTTAAAAACAAAATAAGACTACACCAGTCAAGGAATACTTTTATGGCGCATTTACTTTAGTCGATTGAGCTCCTATTTGGGGTGCAGAAGATTTCTGTCTCGCATGCCGTGCAGCCCGCATTGGGATATTCGTTTTCATAGTGATAGCCTTTTTATCTGGACATTGTATCGACCTCGTTATCGACTGACAGTTTCATTGGTCGTTATCCCGCATGCGGGGCTCCCCGCACACATTACGACCGACTTATCGACTGATGTAAAGGCGCCCTAAAGAATATAAAGACGTAAGGATGTTCGATCAATTTTCGATTGTTTTAAAACTATTTATGTTGTGATAACACTATAATGTGTTTCATACAGAAATACTGTCAATAAACTTGTACCCCACTACCTATTTAAATAACGTATTGATGTAAGTCTTAATTAAAATAAATTAATATACAATATTCTTGTCTTAATTCGAATAACACTTATATCGTTTATACGCAAGAATTGATTTTGCTAACCGTTTTATACTGGTATATTATATGATAGCTAACCATATCGCGACGTATTAAGTTGAAATGGGTTGTAGTTCAGAGGTATTTCGTTCTGGTCTGATACTAAACTAAACAGATCGGTTGAAAGTCTTACGTTCTCTACGTTTCGCGGTCCCAGAGTTCTAGGAATTTCAATATCATTTGAACGGTTGAAATATGTATTTAGAACGAGGATGAAGATATTAATAATTTCCAAATGTCGAAATGTCGTCTTATGAATAATTATCTTTTATTTGGGAGTCTATTGATTTATCTGTCTCATCGTAAGAAAATAACCTAAAGGAAATGATTTCCATACGGTATAAGAACCGCCAAATTGGATTGTAAAAGATTGGAAATATTACGATAAATCAACAAATCATGATTTTTTTAGGACTTTTTGAAGCAAGCTGAAGACTTGTCTGGTGTCTTTCCTATTATATCCCGACATGGAACTGTAGACCTAGCTGGTGAATTGAGTGATATCATTAGAACTTTCATTAACTATCGTTAGACGTCTGAATATAATTCAATTTAATGACGTGCACACGAGTGAACACGGTTCTGCACGAATCCCCGCTAACTGGAGATAAATTTGATGTTATCGCCGGTGACATTATATAAGAATTCAGCGCCGACTCCATTGTCTTTGGATCAGTGGTAATCAATTTGTATGCATTTATCACTTTCTGATCTCGCTTTCTATAATTTTATTAACATCTCGTTATGAGAAATTATTTGTTGTTTCTGAACATGGGCACTGTTGGTTCTGCTTAGAACAATTATCAAGAAACAAAATTCGAGAACTAAAACTTCTTATGATCATTTATTCATTTTATTTTGCACAAAACATGGTTTACATGGTGTTAATACAATTTATTTTAATTAATATGTTGAATTTTTTTCCTAACGATAAGATACAAACCATAAACAACCGCTTGTTTCTCATAGCAGGTGATGTTCGACTAGTCACGCAACGCGGTTGCGCCCGCGTAACTTCCGTTCAGGGAAGACCGGGATTAAAGGTAGCCTATGTGTTATTCTGGTTCTTGACCTATATATGTATACCAAGTTTTATCACAAACAGTTATATAGTTTTTAAAATAACAAATAAGCAATCATTTTTGGAGAAACTTTCAAAACTTATAAATCTGTAAACTTCAATAGGTACATCAAATCGTACATCGAATTCGCCTACGAATTTAACATTCAAGAAAACGAATCATTGTTTGGTGTGCAATTTGCATAACACACACCCACATAAACACTTATTAACCATGTACGGCGTTTAAGTCCGCCTTTCGAATTAACTAAATCACTGTCGTTTTCTTGCCAATCTTCCGGTACAATTTCACTCCGATGTTTATTATATGTAATCATTCGATCGGCGATTTATCGTGATTAAGTTATAAGTAAAATTGTAGTATGTACGTGTAATCTTTTTCGCGATGACGTAATTAGTTTTCCTTATCTGTTCGGTGGATTAATCGGTCAAGCTTCTGAGAATTTCACCGCCATTATCCAGGAAAGGCCAATTGGTCATAACGAGATCTACCCTGGTTGCTACCTGTTATTCGTTTAATGGTAGATTGTAAAATGTATCCAGTTGCTACCTGCCGGATATTGTGTTATTTATCGGTTTTTGATCGAATAGGAAAATATTAAATGACATGCAGATTCTTCTTTTGATGTAAAAAGTCGTCATAAAAGTTATTTTGTTCCGAAAGTTCAAATGTTGGAATTTCTTATAGTGATTCTACAATCTTAACAATTTCTCAAATATCAATAAATTTAGAAAGTATATTCAAATATTGATAATTATGATGGTGATATTATGCTGAAAGTTGAGTGTAGGCGCCTTATCAATTCACATCGCGCTTATATATTCATTGTTATTAATATGTAATTTTTTCACCTTCGACATACCGGTGAAAGCGTTATCAGACCGATCGTATTTATGGCCTACGAGAGCGTCATCGATCTGAGTGCGGCGACCTATCGAAATCGCGTTGTGGTTATGGGGCGTTACATGATAATGGCTTTCCGCTACTTTCTGTTTGAAAGCGGTTCTTTTGTTTAAAGGGCCAACTTATGGGCAGGCAAATGTCTTAAATTTATTTACCGCAAACTTTTTACATAATCTTTCGGTAAGATTTGAGTTTCTCTCGGTATCCACTGGTCCCATTTAGGGCATCGGAGACGTGACATCAACAGATTCCAAGCATTTTTCGTGCCAGAGCAGAGGTCTAAAATTTCTAAGCACAACGCTGAGACAAAAATGATCGTCACGGCGACATTTACAATTATGGTGCTCAATTGTTTTTGTCAATGTTTCAACACAAGCCATGATTGAAAGGTTTGTAATGTTTTGTACCCGAGGAAAAGAAATAATAAGAATGACCGCTGATCAGCTTCTAATTACGGCGAAGTTACAGTACGTTGTCCGAAGAACATTCGTTCTCATAGTTCCAAGAATGTCTGGGCTATAATTGGTGAATTCATTTAGGTATTTTAAAGTTCAAAGTTTTCTTATGCAAGGAAAGCAGTATATTAGCTATTAGGAACTTAGCTGGCAGAATAACAGGGTAACAGTCGCTTCTGTAATATTTATGCTGAGTCAGATTTCTCTTTCCTTGAGGTGATACAGATTTATTTATACTTATATAGTTTTACATTATATTATAATACTTAGCTTTGAATTATAAATATTGTATTCTTGTACAACCTACTGTATTGTATCACTTTTTGGGAATAAATGCGTTCTATTCTAAATAAATTAAAAATAGTTGAACTTCACTTTATAAGAAATCCAGATAATTATGACTTCATGAAATTGAAACAGATTCCGTTTGCTTACGTCCTATGATTATAGTTTAGCAAATATCGGTGAAGATATAAAGTGCAACGTTTCCGCATTAAATAGTAATGCCTACTGATGAAAGATCAATTGCATCGGAGTCAACGACCGTGTCGTGCACAGCGCGTAACATTACTTGCATATTTATACGTGGCAAGTATGGTCTGGAATGCCAAGATTCTCTTTTTATATCATATCCCACTGAATCGAGTTAAAAGTTTACTTTGAGCGCTACTTGTAGGTAGGAAGAAACATTTAATATTTTAAAGTATCCGAGAAGTTTTTCTGGTGTTGTTCATAAATTATTTATAATTTTATTTTGAATCTACATTAACTTATAAAATAGAGAAATTCAAGAATTGTGGGTATAATGGCAGATTTTGTTTATTAATCTCGTTTAAATGTGAGAAATTGAGTGGAAATAACAAAAGCAATGACTTTTCATAAAGTGATCGCGTGGCGTCGTGCCACCATTTAAGGTTGTCACCTGTCGTTTATTACTTATACTAATTTACACCTTTTTATAGACGTAATAAATGTGCAATATATAGAATACAAATATACATATTTACACCGTGTAATAGGAAACAGCTCAAACGATTAATTATATTATTTATTCACAAACTAAAGTTACTGAAAAGTACTTTAATTAAATAGATTCAAAAGGGTCGTTAATGCCCCAATTGACAGCCCTATACAATACCGCCTGATAATATAATTTATATGATCAGAATAACATTATTCAACAGTAATTTACAGTAGCAGTACCAGCCATTTGTAACAGTCTTACCGCGCTAACTGAAATCGTGTCCATCCAGAAGCATTTACGTAAAGAGACTGCAGTAAATGTAAAGCGATATTATGGAAGAATTATAATAATAACTGTCTGACTTTATCCGACGATTTATTCGACATTAAAATGCTTAAGCGCCTTTAATGGTTTTTAATTTTAGAATCTTAAGTGGTACTTTAAATTACCAGAGCATATAACTCGATGCGAGATACAAATCTGTCACAGACATACTTTAGACAGCGTCGACGCTTATCGGGGAAAGCAGCGGCGTGAAATGCGCGTGAGCAACTCGGATCACGCTCTGCATTTCTATTACATTTTGCACACATATGCGCTGTTGACTGTACATTCGTTTTCCGAATATCAACATTCTTCTTTGACTTATTGCACTTACGCCGTGTTGTGTTAATGAGTCCAAACTCTGCACCGTTCGGTGTTAACAAATTGTCTTGTACGTTCACCGATTATTCGCTTATCGCGTCTAAGAACAACGTTATTGTGACATAAATTGTTCTCGTGGTGTCATTACGGCGTTTACACAATCGAATTGTCAGACAATTGCGACAAAGACGATAAATAAAATTGCTTTTCGTCATATAGTGCGCCAAATAGGCGTTAGAATGGCGAGGTCGTAATTAATTTTTTCGATGTTAGCAAAATAGAAGTTTTTACTGAAGAAAACAAATGCTTTATCCTACATCACAGTATCTTTTTACTGAATACAATCACGTCTTTAACACGAATGTTATACATATTTAACTTTGTTGAAATTTGTAGACGGGTGATTGACGATGTAAATTTTTTAAGTACTCTTGGCTTAATTTCCGAATTGAACACTCGTTTATACAGGCCAGTGTACATGACCTAATTAAGCGCGAGGTGAAGCTACATAGTTAATCGCGTGACCTGAAACTTAATGCAACTGAATTTTTTCACTCCTCACTGTAAAAAATGTAGTCAACGTTTTAGTATTCACTCATTTACTCTCTAGTAACGTTTACACACAAATATTTTTATTTAAAGTATAGGTACTTAAAAGTTGTTTTGGCCCGAGAATTGGTTATCCATTTATTTTATAACCGTGTATCAGTATCGATGCTTACATAATGAAATCGTTTAGTTTCAGCCCGTACTTCGGCGCTCCCTGAAGACTTCAAGTCACTGAAAGACGTTTCGTGACTGAACCCATTAATATGCTTTGATGAAATGCTATTTTCAACATCAATGCCACTTAATTTAATTATTTAATTAACTACGCTTGTTGCCGTAAAATAGTTTTTAATCAATCTTCGACTACCGGAGTTTTAATTTCCCGCTGTATGTATTTACATACACGTTAACAAAGTTATGTTTAACAATGATCAATCATATAACTACTACAGATGATAGATATGAATTTGAACTAACAGGTAATAATTAATACAAAGGCATAAAATTTTTATGTTTATCATCAATTTCTCAATAATATATTAATTAGAGCTGATGAAATACCCAAGATACTACTCTTGTTTAACACTCACGTATCATCCATTAACTCTCGCTTAAAAACAACGATACAACAAGGTTATCGTGTCACTTTCTTCGCCCGTCGTCAGAAATGACACTTCACAATTTAGTACATATGTTAAGTCCTTCCGAACACTTTCGATGGCTCCAAAACGAGTGTAATTGACTATCACTTTAATTCCGGTTCGTAGTCATTCAGATGCATCGGTTCCTCTATCTCCACATGAGCACAAACTTGTTTGTTAATCACGTCACGAACACTCCAAACCAAACTTTCTTTAAGTGCATTGTCAAATTTCTCTCGCATTGAGAAATGCGCCAATACAATAGGCGAATTAATGCTTTAGTCAGCCATTGTTTAATCGTTGTTTATGATTCTCATTTTTTTTGTTTATTCTACCTGGATGCTTAGTTTGTTTACAGATTGTGAAATGAGCACCAAAAACAGTACGCCTTTACATTGAGAAATTTTTGAGCGAATGACTCACTAACGGCTCTACCGCTTACCTACCGCGAAATAATGCAAATTAATCTTACGAAACTGAATGTATTAAATGCGAGCTTGTAAAATTGAACGAGTATACACTTACGTATGTTATTTATTACCTGGCTTCTGTTAAATGAATTTCAGATTTATAACCCGATATTTTGGACGTATTGTTTTTAAAGTCGGGAAGATTTTATATAACGTACAGTTTGTGTATTCAAATGTATATGCCTGTTTACTACTTAGTTATTGAAAATGTCTCTAAAGTTCTGACATGAACTCATATACGTGAAAAAGTCCTTTGATCGTCTCTTGAATTTAATCGACATTTTGAAGTGCATGCTTCAAAATAACATTTGCAAAGAGAACGTATGATTTGAATCCATTTGCATCAGAAATGAGATCACTTTCGGAAATCCTCAAAGTAATCTTTTTTTATAGCGTTGCATCAAGAAGTATACTAGTGTACTTTTGATGTAAATGAACATAAATATGAGATTTTAAAATCGTGGAAATTTACGAGATGTTTTTTTTAATTATCTTGAATTTATTGTAGCAATGTTTTTATTTCTAACTTATAGTTACTTTTCATTTTTTCTAATCGCGACATATGGGTCATTGCCAAACCTGACAAACACCTACTTAAGTGTAAGTAAGGTCAAAGATTGGGTGTAATAATATTAATTTCGTGGCATTTGCTCATTGAAAGCTTTAGTTAATAAGGTATCGTCAATGCGAGTATGAAGGTTATTGAATACATCATGCTATATTATGCTCTATCGACATTTATTCGAAGTATTCATAAATATTTAGATAGTTCGCATTCGTCATCGTCTTCATAAAACAAAACGGTATTAGATTGTATGAGTATTGTCTGCATGTTTTTGTTCTGCATTCATGTGCAGGAATGCTTTTGATTGTTAATATTGAAGAAAAACTATATTAAATTATGAATACTTCAAAACATAAACAATTTGAATTGAAAAATAATCTTTCTGTCTAAAAAAATTCTCCTTTAAAGAAATTTTCGTTTACATGTTAGTAAAAAATATTTGTAGAAATTTTATTTCTATTTATATTTAAAGATTTTTTATATATGACAATTCATCGTATTTGTAGAAAGTTGAAGATAATACAGGCAGATATATGAATGCATAAGAAAGTAAACGAAACGTTTTAACTGCCTATTCTATGCAGTTCTACATAATCATGTAATAACTAATTAGATGAACAATTGTATACGTTAACTTGCAAGATATACGGCTAAAATCACAAGAAACAAGCGAAAAAATTTTCTATGAAAGAAAACTTTAACAATAACAATCTATAGATTTTTTCCCAAAAATGACAAATTTGTACGGTTTGACCAACTATAAAAAAGATTTGGCACCAAATAAAGAAATTCTAACACTTTCACTATATTGTTCGTCGTTATACCCCATGAGATTCCCATAAAAACAGGGAAAGTATGTAATCGACGGACGGCAAGGCCGCCTCGAGTGTTGTCACGCCCATCCTGCAGCATAACTGATGGAAAGAAAAGTGAAACTGGCGGAATGCTTTGATGTATGTTATACGGAATGTTGTGGCGCCTAACGTTTATTTGGTACTAGCGACCCGCCCCGGCTTCGCACGGGTGCAATGCTGATATACTAAATACGCTACAGAAAAACTGTGAACGTTGTTTATAAAAAAACATAGCGGCCCGCTCCGGCTTTGCACGGGTTTAAAATATGTAACTCACTGAAAAAATGATAAAATCAATCCAGTAGACTTGATTTATTCATGTTTTTTTTATTAAGTATTGTTATTTTCCTCGCTACAAAACTCCGATAACGCGTCCGATCGCTGCTAAATTCAATGTGCTATAAGGAAATCCGCTTTTTTTTTTTTTTTTGTGAGGTGATTCTCACAGTTAGCCAGAAGGGCTTCTACTGTTTAACGCGGACTTTTTAGGCGAACTGAAGGTTCGCCTAGGCTAGCGACATGCCTAAGGGCGTCCCCCTTTGAAGGGGATCACGAACCTCGGCATCCGCTGCCTCCGACGCGCTATTTATAGGCACGCTGCCGCCGCGCCGTGTCGCCGTAAACGCTACGTTCCGCAATTTTTAAATCTGTACATCTTCAAAAATATTGATTTAAATCAGATGCTGTAAAAGGCCAAATAGATCTATATTAAATCAACAATGTATTTAAGGTATTTAATTGGATAAGGATTAATGCTGTATTGGTTAAAATCGCTTCGAATATTAGTCATTATTTGTCGTAAAAAGTAAATGACAAAAAAATGTTATTGTGGGATATCCATAAGAGATAGACATATACCATCGCGGAGTTTTCTGTAGACCTTTTCATTGTGTACAGTACTTAGTACATTATTTTGATAAATCTCGTAGGATTCAGCCTGCGTTTGCAATGTAAGCGGAAAAAATGTAATTATTTGCGACATCACATTAGAAACCTCAAAAATAACAGTATTTGTCCACTATTTAATGGATGATATTATACATAAAAACCTTCCTCATGAGTTACTCTATCTATTAAAAAAAACCGCATCAAAATCCGTTGCGTAGTTTTAAAGATTTGAGCGTTCATAGGGACATACAACATGACACATGACAGAAAAAGCGACTTTGTTTTATACTATGTAGTGATGTAGTGATGCCTATTGTGGTTCCATTTCTGTTTCATTGAATACTTGCCTGGAAGGTGAAGGTGTAATGCTATATCGGAATTGAATTGGATTGAAATTTAAAGTGGATATTATTTTATAATCATATTTTGAAATCTCCATATAATATAATTTTTATGGCCATTCATCAGTTTTTGGATTTCAAATTCGCTGTTGAATGAAAAACGATTGGTCTGGTTTTATCGAATTTTTTGTGTTGTTTTTCGTTCTAAACTGACGAAATTTGCCTACAGCTATTGTCTCGCTATTTTGAAGCGAATTCCGCCTAAAAGTTTGTCAGTGACAGAAGGCGGATATATCGAAGGATGAAAAGGTTATTAATGAAGCAATAAACTGGCCTTTAGCAAAATTTTTCTAACTAAATCAACCTTCACTTATCATAAAGCGTTATAAAATTGATGAGTCTTTGAGGTTCTTATTGAAAAAGTATCACTTTTTGTAATAAGTTCAAGAAGGGCACGTTTTAACGTAACGCTATTTATTCGTTGCCTTATTAGTCCTTCATGGTTGCATGATCTCCACCCTTGAAGATTAAATGAGGTACTAACTGTATTTACAAGCAAGATACTTATTTGCTATCACTTTTATTATTTTGTGAAATATATTTTCAAAGAAAAACGCTTAAGAAGGTATGAGTTTATAAGTAACTTTGTTAATTCAAATACGAGCATATAATATGTTTAGTGATTTACACAGATTGAACAGTTTAAATAGAGGTCCTGAACTAATATTATTGGCTAAAACTATGCGATTCTTGAGTTGGCAAAGCCATATATTTGTTTGGTCACCCTGTTCACGTCCATTGTAGAAGCAAAAGTCGTGGTAGAATATAATTAGTGTAGGTGCGACTAGGTAGTTCATTGAAGCAAGGCAGATGCGTTACACATCTGTTGGGAGTGGTGAGTACCCCTCTCATTAAGGGTTTTGGTCTCGGTTGAATAGGTTTAATTAAGCATTCATTTAATGTTCAATTCTATGCGAAACCATTAGTATGGACTTATAGATTAAAAAAAAACAAATAAATTTAACCTCTTTACCTATAAAAATTTGTTTTTTAGGAACTTATTAGTGAGTGACATACGAGTAGGTTATATTTTACAGGGAAGAAGCTGTTAACTTTTGTCAGCACATGTTACCAAATATATTTGCATATTAATTATTTTATCAAATTATAGAACGGTTTACAATGTAGACTGAAAATTCATTACAGTTTGATTGTGCTTGTGTTTCATTATTACCATTAACAACTGTAATAAAACGGCTTTCATATAATTTGTGACTTTCTCCTTTTATCGCTTTTATCACTGTGTTATCGTACGCGACTCGTGATATTTCTCATAATAACATCGGCTTGCGACGCCGGAGACAGGCACCGTTCCAGATATGTTTTGAGTTAGTGGCTGATAGTACCGAATATTGATTCTCCTGCGGAAAAACTATGCAGTGGTGGTAGATTACTAAGTGCTGAAGTTGGCTCTATGACAAATTTAAAGATTGATTACAGAGCAATCCTTCTCTACTTAATAAATGTAACTGGACTGGATAACTTTCAGATTTCGTATTGTCGACGCATATAATCCTTTTCTTTTAAATACCATTTCAAAGAAAACACATGGTTTATAAAAATTAACCGGTTTGTATCAAATATTAAAAGTAAAATCTAAAAACGCTATGTCACATATGAATAACGAACTGTACAAGGTAACAACCCAATAATTTTGCCAGTTATGAACTAGATGATTATGCATTTGTTTCGATGCTATCTTGCGACGATATATAGACCGAATGCAATGCAAAACAAGTACAATTTGCGTTGGAATTTCACGCATTATTTGAACTGCACGTAGACTTTGAGACTGCGAGCTAATCGATGATGGCTTTTGCTTTATAATGCGTAACAAGTGCGGGTCGAAACTAGGTTGATGTTTTTGCCGTAATATCTGGTATTCTAGGTAAATATAATGGCTTGTTACGTGAGTATACATGAGATTTCCGCTGCTAAAGGTTAGATGTTATCTGATATACGCAACTTCAGTCTCGTTCGGATATTTTGCCTGACTCGCGTTTTAATTGGTACTTGTAGTAAATAAACGTATAATTAAAGCGGAAGCACAATCATGAATAACATTAAAAATAATGATTAATATTCGTGATGATATAAATATTAACCAAGTCTTTCAAGTGAATACATATTGTAATTTTGTATAGATAGAGTATCGGAGTTTGGCCGAAACAACCTAGTTCTAACTTTGGAGGCCTAAACAAAGACAGCCGAAACTAGCAGGTTAATTATATTTATATTAAAATGACACTGTTTATCAGTTAGTGAATTTAATGGTAATGCTTTAGTAAGCCGTAAAAATTCTCACGCAGCAAATTTCTGCATACATCAACCGCATAATTAATTAACCAGTCGTAGCCTGATTCGTATCAAATATTCGCCGCGTACACACTTGGTATGCAAAATCAGTGCGCCCGATTTTTTCGCGCCGCAGCGAAATGAGTTATTGTCAGTGAAAATGATATACGATTCTCATAGTTACGCAAACAAGAAGTGTAACATAACAAGGTGTTCTAACAAAAGGTGCGCTACTTCCATTCGGCGGCTGCACTCGTAATTTCATTACTTCCCTTACGAATTACATCACCTGAAATTACCTCGCATTATATGTATAATGGGATACCGTGGGGCAACGACGAACTGATAATTGCTGTCCGTCATCTTAACGCTTGTTGCATATCGACTTTTGAGTAATATCCATTTCAACATGATTCGGTTTTTGTTATACTATTAATTATGTATCGTAATTAACTACCGAATGTGATGGGCGGTTACGGTTGCCATTCTATTGACATATTAATTGGATTGATAACATACAATGAACTTAAAATGAATATAAATAATAACAATATAAATAGGTGTTTTTCTGACATTCTAATGTTAAAGTCAGAATAAAAGCTAAGTATGTTGGTACTTCATATTTATATTTCCCGTAATTAACGTTCGCTAGAGACAGGTAATATAATTATTTACGCCGCTTTTTAATTAAAAGCATTATGAATGCTATAATATACTACTTAACAAACTAGCTTGGGTGCTATCCGTTACGATCTGTTAAAAAAATCATAACTTCACTAGAACTTTTTATTATATTTTAATAGTTTTAAGGTCTCAGTATTGTAAATCTTACCAACAAATGTTACTTATAAAAAAATACTTGAATAAAAAGCTTTTTGCCGAGTTTCAATGCGGCGTATGCAATAATCTTTGTAATTCAGATCATTCTATTTTTAGACTACAACTCTGAATCGTCAGTCAAATGCTACGCCGGTTTTATTGACTCGTTTCCGGTGCCTGTAAAGGTACGGCCAGTCACTTTTCAAAGGGGTGCGGTTCTGTTAACCATTAATAAACAGAAGAGAAGATCAAAGACTTTCTGGGAATTGTAATATTTCACTGACGATTTGTACCCACTACCGACAGCTTTTCCCACAACTGGAGGTCCCTCTTGTCTAAAATGAAATATCTGGGTGCTCAATATTATTATTTACAATGACGTCATAAGTAGTAACATGGTGTGTTATTACACTGTGAGGTTGTGTGCGTTAATGTAATGTGATTTTAATTTAATTGAGATACTTTATTTCATAACACGTCTTATCACTTGTAGACTGTAGTATTCTATTATAACGTATAATATTGCGTAACTTTTCTATGCACCAACGACGTAGAGGATGTTCGTGTTTTTGCATAACAAATAGTCGTATATGTCACGTGTTCTATATGGAACATGGGTTCATAAAAAATAGCCGTTATCACAAGGAACGTAAGGCTCAATGTAGAAGTGTGTTAACTTTTTGCGCCAGGTCAGTACCCGTCAATTGTTTTACCCAGAGTTATACTTCGTGGCTAGGCAGCTGGCTTTTAATGGTGTTTGCGAATTCTATTACTATAGGACTTGTCGTGTCAATTGAATATGCATTGTGTGAAGGTTGTTCAGTCTTATTGGTGGCAATTGACAATTGCACGCTAGTACAGCATTCAAATAGCGTTCCTTTCTAAGTACCGAACACGATTCTGGCCTAAGTATAGTGGGTGTCGTGACTTAATCAGTTGTACATTTAAATATTTTGTAACAATTAGATAACGCTATCAGAAGTAATACTTTGTAGGTTTTATTCCCTTAACACCACTTCCCACGAGATTATGATCTAAACATCGAGAGAGAAAATAGTCATAAAATATATGGACGTATTAGGCGAACTTCCCAAATAGGTATAGCGATCTTGTTCCGTTTATAAGTATTCGCAGCTTTCAATTTCGGAATTACATTACCGGAGGCGATATCGATGATTAAAAATGCTTTTCATAGTAACCGGTCCGACGGCATTTGATGACATTTACATTATATTAACAAACCCGGAGTTCCGCTGAGAAGAAGAAAGTTTTATTATTAATTATGATAACTCAATGCGCTGCTGACGATAAGTTCCGAGAAATATCAGTATTGTTTGGTTTTTATTATCTTGCAATGCATCGATATACAGTTTAGATGTTCTAAGAAATCGTAAGGACTAGCGATAATGTACACCCACTCTCGTTATCGATCCTAGTCTGGTTGGAAGACCTTAACTTGTATATTTTTATGGTTTCTTACGTCATTTAATGTCTTCGACTGTGGTTAAATTTTAAAATAAGCGACGTTTGCTTTAAAACAAGTTATTTTTTAGAATTTTAAGAGAAATTAGAACAAATTGATCTTAGTACTTTTGAGCAATTTGATATCATGAACATTTTTAACTTTTATTAACAACTTTCATGTTTTTTGTTTGATGTTGATCTAAGTTAAATAATATGTACGTTATGGTTCATAAATCAAATAATAAACAAACACAGATAAAATTTAGATACAAAACCAGTTACACCAGTACTCGTTAAAAATAAATGCGGAAAGCCAAGGTTGTCAAGAATATGCTTTCGCTTGCAAATTATCTGTTGCTTGCATTCAGATCAGGTCATCTAAATCATCTCGCCTATCATCACTGTCATCAAGAGTGAAAAATATTAAACACTAAGAGTTATTTCTTGAAAATCTAACCGAAACAATAAGCCACATTTATTTTATGGGAAGAATATTGTGCAAAGATTTCATATTAAAGTTATATCATGAGGAACTTATTTCTTGTTCGCAAGCTTATACAATCTCTATAAATGATGGCAAGTAATCAATTGATATCGCTAAATACATATTTACATCATAATGCTCAAGAAGTTTTGCTTTGTACATGTGATATAATAATTTAGAAAGTATGCACTGGATGAATTTTGCTCAATAAGCAGTAGATATATCGCAATGAGAGCGTATTACTTGCGTAAAGCAAAATTAGATTTATAAGGTAATTCTACGAATGTATTGCACATTATTCGTACCGTCACGCTTCATTCGCGGATGCCAGAAGAGAAATCACACGAGATGGGTCTGTTATATGCGCGTAGTATTCATATAGGCGGCGGGTCAGAATGCTTACGACTGAATTATGATAATCTATATATATAAAAATGAATTGCTGTTCGTTAGTCTCGCTAAAACTCGAGAACGGCTGAACGGATATATCTTATCTGGGTCTTGAATTATTCGTGGAGGTCTAGGGAAGGTTTAAAAGGTAAGAAAAAATCGAATTGCCGGGTCCACGCGAGGGAAGCCGCGGGCGGAAAGCTAGTCGTCTATATATTTTGATCCTCGACTGACAATTTTTAAACGACGCAGTGGAACTCCATAGATATGGAATTTCGGAAGTAAACTAATAGACGGCACTTCACAATTAAAATAATGTTTGCCTAACAATCTAACAATTCTTTCCATTCATTAAATTCTTTCGATATTCCAATACTAAAACAACATATTTAAATGAAATTTAGATTTTAAATAAAAATAAAAATCCCTAACTTTTTAAGAAAGTTATGGATTTTTTTTGTTCTAATTTTTAAGAAAGTTTCAATTTTAAATTATCTTATGTAAAAAAGTATGAAAAGTGATAAATTACATAACATGCAATTAATTAAATATTTAACAATTATTTATTTCTACATATTTTTGTTATCGCTACAAGAATTAGTGACTAATACTTTAATTTTTACATCCTCTTCGTTTTCTAAAATAGGAATAATGTGTGGGTGACTTAAATCTTGATTAGATTTTAATTGTCCAGCTTTCTGTCTTAGGAGATTAATAATAAATTTCTCTCTGTAAAAGTTTTGAAATTTACGACCAGCAATTTTTTATACAACGTTAATTAAATCGGTTTTAAGTAAATATTTAATAAGTGTATAAATTATGAAATATTTTCATTTTAATTTTGCCTTCAAAGAGTATCTACCGTCTTGTGTAAATATCATCAAAGCAATGTTTGAAAAGATATTAATTAATTACTCACTTATCTATAACTACAAGTCTGTCATTAATTAATTAAGATATGATATTTGGGAATTGTTATTGAATCATATTTATTAGCTCTATTTTATGGACTACATTCTTTTACCGAACTTTTACGTCTTTTAAAAACAAAGATATGTCTAGTCTACGCGAAACGTGACATTTGCCGGCCTTGCCGATCGGGACAACTTCGGTGAGTTTCGGAGTAAAATCTTTCGATCAACCAGTCGTCTCTTTCATACTCAATGAGTATTCAGTCGAACTCTAATTTCCACACGCAACGTTCGAGGAAACTGACTCAGCTGAGCACGAGTATAACATTTATAAACCAAAGTGACTCCTATATAGTACGATTTAAGGAACATATTTGCTAGTCACAAACGTTGCAGTTACGTGTTCTAGTACTTGGTACGTCATGCTATAGTTCTTTCTTTCTCTTTTTGTCAGTCTCGCACAGCTGCCTCCGTTCAGTACTCACAATTCAGTACGTTAAAGGCATTGACGAGATACGGACCGCGTCACCGTTACTTTACTATCAGCGCCGAACCCGCTATCAATATACGAATTGTTTACGATATGATTATAACTACCTTCAGTGAGTAGCATATCTGTTAACAGTGCTTGTGCTTATTAAACACGTCTTATTTGTCGACGTTGCAGACCGGGACATTTTAAATAAGTTTCGATTGTTTACGCGAAATCAATTTAAAACATTTTGTCGTGTCACCTGAGGATATAGTTTTACTGCAACGGTATGTAAAATAGGGAGCGGTTGCAATTACCGAGTGAAGTGCGTGTTATACGGCCGAGTGGTTTCCAGGCCTCAGTGTCTCCTGTGTTGAATTCGTAGCGGTACAATAGAGCTCGTGATCAGAGTAACTGATGGAAAATTGTGTGGTTGGGGTGTGTCAAAGGGGACAAAATGCGGGCCCGCGTGGATGTGACTAACGGACTAGGACACCGGCAAAACGGCGGCAACAGACTCTCCAACGGTCCTTGCACCACAGGTGGGTTATACTATTGAACACCTCGAAGGGTTCGTTCAAGCGTAGATATCACTAATGTAGAAAAAAGTACTAATTTAAAGGTTACATTACTTATTTACATTTGACAATGAAGGACTTTAGTGCAAATTACAAGACAGCTGTAAATTTCTTAATCGTTAAAATTTTACAACTACCACGAATTTACAAATATATTGACAACGTAATGACTAATGAGGCTTATATTTCGATTTCCTTCGTGTATTGCAATGGAGGTGTGTAAATAATTACAAAACGTAACCTTCACGAGAATGCTACGTGTTGGCCTATAGGAAGAAATCAACGACACAGTTTACTTAATGTTAAACGATTATGGTTATTTTCAATATTTCCCCATTTTCATTTTCTGCTTTAAAAAAAAAGCAAATGACTTAATTCAAAGTAACGTATTCCTGTTCAAAGGAGACAGTTTATAATTGACTGGTTATGCTAATATTAGGTATGTTAAGTTTTTTTATATTATGTGGTTTAAGCAAAATTCTGAAACTTGTTCCATATAGATCGATTTCATATTCCACGCAAACCCACAATCGCTATTTTGGATAATTATTGTACATTGCAAAATTAACTCTGAAACTAGTTTGACAAGGCCATAGTTATTCGTCATTATGATTTAATTTAAATATAACTTAAATAAAAATTTATGAATGAAATTTTATATGTTTTAGTCCTTTTTCTTATTTTTAAAATTTAGAAATTCATCTATTATGTGTATGATTATTCTATTATAGGTACAATTTTGCGTTTTTTATAATAACTATAAAATATAAATGCACCGAAAATATTCATATCAATATTTGAAATGATATAAGTAAACCATTAAGTTAAATGTATCTATTTTTAATTCTATTGTTATACCAGATAAATTGTATAAACGTGTATGCATTGATAATATTAATGAGTTACCTATCAGGGAATCATAATCGTCCGTCGTTATCACTCTCATTTTTGTTAGAAAGAAAAGCTATTATATGTAACAATATTTGAACGATTGAATGAAGCTGAATCATTCGCCACATATTATTCGGCATTTTTGTGCTGTTTAATTTGAATATAACCTCATTAGTATTTAAGATAATACTTGTTAGTTTAATTCTAATTGAGAACCTTTATCTAATTAAATTGCTATGGTAGTAGACTGTTACCGACGCTTACGAGGATTACAAATGTTAAATCATTTCTTCTCAGAAATGTGACTAACATAGCATATTCAACAAATTCTTTATCATTTACAATGAAATTATTTTTCAAAATTGTACTAATAGGCAACAGCTTGCATAAGACGACATTATTTCGTTTGTGATTCTTCTATTTCTTATTACGGAATAAATTCTAGATTAAATGTTAGCTATAGTATTGCTGTGTAAATGTTTTATTGTGTAGTTACTCAATATGAACAATGAAACTTCATAACTTACAGGCAATCGCTGGCACGTGGAGGCTGGAGGCCCGTGACTTATAGCGATAACGGAATCTAGAAACGTGAAACTCGATTAACATTCGTCGATTTTGTATTGATTATTGTTACTAACAAAATTCTGTATTTCTTGAGCTTTTGACTTTGATTTGTTTGCGAATTATTGAAATTAAACTTTAAATTTAACAAGAGGAGGCTAAGTAGATTTGAACTTGTAGATAAATATAAATTGATTGGAAGACCACTGATATTGTAAATATCAAATGGGATGACGAAACACATTGCTAATAATAAAACAGAAAATCTCTAATTCATCTCATAAGCCACCAGAAGCAAACAGAAATAATGCTCATTCAACACAATTTTGGAAGTCTCATTAGAATCACCTCTGTCTATGTTAGGAAATCTTTCAATTACATCACGAGCAATACTGGCAGGCAACTTTTAACTTAATTTTCAGTTGTGCAAAGATGACAAATGATTATCTCGCGATCAATAGGCGAAGTACCATGTGCACAAAAGAAGCTATTGAGGACAGCTGCCGGTAATGGTTACTAATACTCAACAATGGAAATGTGAGTGGGATGAATGCAATGTTGTCGCAAATTTAGTTGGTCCTACCTGCAGAGACGCGGGCGGTACGTGAGCGGCGACCTTGCGGTCTGACATTGGGCACAGTGATTTCGAATCTTGTTACGGTCGTACCGAATCGTTGGCGAATTAAAGTGGAGTTAGTGTTTTATATGGGCTTTATCTCGACTTAACGATATATGCTTCTTCAAATTGGCCATTTTGGTCTAGCGAAACAAATTTGTTTTTAAAGTTTTCATTAGTTGATTAGTCACATTTAACCCGTGTTATGTAATCAATAAAAGTTTACATTTATTTTGTAGATCTAGGACCATCTTTGTTACTACCAAACGAGCGCCAGGAACCCTTTAGTTAATTTAATAATATGCTACAATACAACTGTACCTTTGACCTTTGTCAACCAAACGATGTATCCGATTTATTGATTCGTGCGAGCCCATTATTGTCTCGCATCTTGAATCCTCGTTTTATGATTACTCTATAAATTTAAGTATGTGATGAGTTTTCTTAGTAAAATAAAGAATATACAAAAAATCCTTTTACCATAGCCTGCTCGAAGCAAGTCGTAAGTCGCCTCGAGCGATCCGGGCTCTGCCTTATTTGAGCGAGGTCCGTTCGGAGCCCGTTCAGTGCGCGTAACGCGGTTGGTGTCCAACGGCACTTTCTATACGTTATCTCGAGATCGCCACAAGGCGCTTTCGACGCGCTGACCGATACTATTAGGGGTGTGATCGATCAGACACTTAATGCTGCACATCTGACAATTAATGATGACATTAAGAAGTTATAAAATTTCGTTATGCTGCTTACGAAATTGAACACAATAATTTTAATGTGGGTACCTATTGCAAAACTATACAATTTTTATTCAAAATTAGATTTTGATTGATATGCAAACTACAACCAGATAGGCATAAAACATTAAGGTTTTTAAGCTCATTAGCAAACAACAATATAATGCAAGATGTTGGGAATAAATTAAAATTGAACTAGAGTTGATAAAATCTTTACTTGTGCTTCAAGTGTGTAATGCTAGCCTTCGAGGTAGATTGCGAAACGCTGCGGTCGTTCGCTATTTGCGGTTCTATCGGTAATGTGCAAAAATGTAGCGTTTCTTCTTTATTTTAATGGAAACTGGTTTTAGTAAAGGTCTCTGTGGTATTGATTAAATGTACTGTTACGACCATCGACATTCTGTTTGTCTGTGGTAAGATAGTTTTTATCTGTGGTATCTGATGTTGGTATAAGGGAACATTATTGTGTAATAGATTTTTGGTTACAATAAAATATTATAAAATTTTAACAATTTTTAGTAGGTACATAATTTTTACGTTAATAAGGGTGTGAAATATTCCGCCACACGTGAGCACGTTTTGTGTGATTTTATAAGACACACAAACGTCAAACTTGATAGTTATTCTAAAGTTTAAATTTTTCGTAATGTATATAGTAGTTTAATTGATACACTCACGTTGAGAAAG
>LQNK01002293.1:43249-68220 GCA_001586405.1 Phoebis sennae | reverse complement strand
TTTAATGGAAACTGGGTTTAGTAAAGGTCTCTGTGATATTGATTAAATGTACTGTTACGACCATCGACATTTTGTTTGTCTGTGGTAAGATAGTGTTTATCTGTGGTATCTGATGTTGGTATAAGGGAACATTATTGTGTAATTGATTTTTGGTTACAATAAAATATTATAAATTTTTAACAATTTTTAGTAGGTACATAATTTTTACGTTAATAAGGGTGTGAAATATTCGCCACACCTGAGCACTATTTGTGTGATTTTATAAGACACAAACTTGATAGTTATTCTAAAATTTATATTTTTCGTAATGTATGTAATAAAAAGTCGTGATATAATGAGTATTCGTTATGTCTAATAAATTTTGGTTAAGGTTTGTGAAAAGATGGTATTTCAAAAATACGTTAACGAATAATTATTCGAATCTCCAGCGAACAAGTCTCAAATATAGACTTATCCGTGCATCACATTTTCATCACAACGAACCTACCAGAGCGGTTGAATTATGTCACTCCAACCGCAGCAGGCTGGGTGACAGCTAGACAATAATAGAAAGTGTTAAATACTTGGCATTCGCACACCGTACTCTTGGAGACAATGCGCCTTGATAAATTGGTGACACGTAAGGCAAAGTAGCTCGGAGTGCCGTGGAACTGATAAAGCGAACGCAGCGTTTGCGAAGGTTTGATGATATAGGTACCTGTTTGCTGTTGTATTTTCTGTAGAAATTAATATGAAGACATTTAACATCACTCTTGCATGAATGTTGAGAATGATTTAGTTGCAAAAACACTGAGTAACGTCTCTTGAATTATGTTTAATTAATTTTTCTTCTGCTATATTTTTTAGGTTATAACATAACATGTATAAAACTGTTCTTTGTGATCACGGATATACGACTAAAAGGTCTGACCTTAAAGTAAATATTGTTACTAAATTACTTATATAAAGCCACAAAGAATAGCCGTAGGCGCTGAATATTATTAATCATTCCAATTGATAATATCTACAATATAATACGTAGAATCGACAATCATACGTGTTCGGCCTTGTGTTAAACAATCTGCTATCGGTATTGATTGAAGTTAAATGATTTCCGTTGTGAAGGGAGACCAGAGGAACGTTCGCGAAATCGGCCGGTCACGTCTGATTAGCGCTGGCGAGGATGCCACTCGACCAGAACGGACACCATAGGCTCTCCACGCTCGGTGGAGTAGAGAGAAGGATTCAGTTTACTTTGGATCAGATTATAATAGATAATGTTTGTAAAAGTTACAAGTCCTATGTTAGAGTCAAAACAATCCACAGTGAAATCGTCGATATATTTATTTTTGTGTGAAAGTCTTTAAGTAAAGAATTTAAAAATTATATATGACTTATTGCTGAAGCTTCGGACTAAATATTGTTTACCCTTAGACAGAGTTATTTATAAAATTAAAAATTTATTATGTATGATTCAATGAGGTTTTGTTAACTTTTAGGATGTCAATTGGAACGCACGTAACATTTTACGTTTTAACTTATAATAGATGCAAATGATTAAGAAGAAATCTGGTATTTCCACCAACTAATTATAAAAGGCATCAAATGGTTAACAGAGCGTGCTAAGTATTGGGATTATGTATGAACTCTCGGAAAATGAATGTGCAAACAAGTGATTTCAATTTAAGCACCGGTATTGTTCTTCGTTAATTAATGGCGCTATTCAACGGGATGTCAAAGCTTACAGTGTAAGAGAGAGTTAATTTAAAGTGAAATAAAAGACACATTAGCACCACAAAGCCGTAAAGAACGCTAATTTATATTATTTTAAATTGAATTCGAATTAGTCATAATCCGTGAGGGAAACCATTCAAAGAAAATAATGAGACAGTTGATGTTACTAACATTTTTGAAGTACACATGAAACGTTAATTGATTATCGTTTTTTACCACATTAAATGTCTAACTGTCTAATCTTTCGTGCCACGGTTCTAATCGTCAACAAGTTTACTGACACTGTAATAATATATTAGACGAAAGTTTTTATAATATCAACTTAAAAGTACCGCCTTGTCGGCAAACTGGTCTACTCGTGTTACATATATTTGTAACGGCCCACAAATCTGAGTGTTTTGATGTGAGCAATCCCAATGTTACGACTCAGTGAGCTGCCTGACATTGTGGCTTCGTCAAGGTCATCATGTATTCGTTTGCGACTTTACAATGCTGCTAATACCACAAATGGACGATTGCGAGGATTTGTTGCTACCGAATGATTTTTTGATTGTGGAAACATTTCGCAAACAATGTGATAACAAAATTGCAGTAACGTGATTCAGCACTGTCGCTCACAAAAAATACTACGGCAGGGACTAAACTTGCTAATGGGTTTTGAACAATGATTCTAATTGGGTCACGTTCGCTAGTAGTTATCATAACCGCACAAAAGTTCCGTGTTACAATTGATAGTATATTTATGGTAAATATGCAAAAAACCTTTTTATAATGTAATGAACCCTCTTTTCTTAAATTTCAGCTATACTCACTAGATTTTATAATAGAGGTATACTTAACGAGATTTTAATTCGATGTTTACCATCAGATTAAGCAAAAAATCCATAAAACGAAAGGTACGTAACATCAGTATAAAATCTGTGTCTGCACACAAAATTTTCTTGTATCAAGACATGAGAGAGTGATGCAAATTAGGAGCACTTGACATCTATGTCCCGTTTTGAACAGTTACGACAATGAGCATTGAATGGATTGTTTTCGCATAAGGAAATGTAGCTCGGGTCGCGGTGGAATTTATGAGTATGTTTTCATTTGAATTTTAATTGAGAATTGATGAAGTACTTTATGTTTTCGTGCCTTTGCTTTTATGCACTCCACTCGCGGCTTGTTATTTGTTATCAATGTTATCTTGGTTTTTAGCAATAGTTGATGCTCAACGCAATTAGTACGTAAGTAGGTCGACTCCATAACGCTATTCAGAATAGACCAATTGACCAAGATAGAATAGTATTTGACGTCAATAGACCAAATTTTTAAAACCTCTAAATTCGAGACATCAGGTAAATTTTGGACTGTAAACAAGGTCATAAGTGTATACAAACGTAAAATAATGGCGCCTAATGTATATGTAGAGTAATTTTTCAATATTATTGTCATTAGAAGAAATAAATTGTCGAGACACTTAAATATACTCTGGAGCAATTTTCTGTTATTATGATATAACTAATATTCATTCTGATTGTTACAATAATAACAGGAAGTTGTATTGTATTTGCTTAAAGATAGCCTTATAGAAACTACAAATGCTTTAATCTATCTGAAATATTAAATGGAGACGAACATATTTATTTACTTATACCCGATATAAGTTGATATAAATACCTTTTTTTGTTATATTGTTTGATAGATTTATCTATATTTTTTACATACTTCACTTTTATCTCAATAATATGACACTACTAATACCTTTGTCCTCTATTTATTTTTGTGTTCTCTTTTTCAGGTAAGGACATAGAAATCTGTCGATCTCTCATAAAGATTACGGCGCAGTAGTAAGTACGCGTATTGTTGGACTAATTACTTAGTGAATGCAATATAATTTCTACTTAACTGATTAACATAACGATTTATTGCTCTAATATTGTTACGGTGCATACTAACGTATCTGTTCGATCTAATTGTACTAGTTTACTCAATCCTTTCTAGGCATTTTGTAATCCTCTATGAATATTTATAGTATGCTGATAAGAACAACTATGTTATAATGCTAATAAGTGTTAAAGCTAATGGTTAATCTATAAAGAAATGCTTTAAAGAATACAAACGGAAACGTGTAATATTCACCCTTAATCTACCTACCTAGATGATATTTAACATTCACAATAAAACAATACTTCTAACCATCATTTGAAGTTTTTTGTGAAATGGTTTTTCAAAGCGAATATAGGTAACAACACCTCTTCAACCCATTCAAGTGAAAAACTCAGTTTCTAACTAGTTCGAGGCGTAAGGGCTTTAAATACTTGTCAAATTAAACCCTATTTATAAGAGAGTAAAAGTTATTTAAAACTTGTAGTAAAGAAGCCGGGCCAGTAACCCATTTATGAGTTGTGGGCGGTAATTGAATTATGCTTCTGACGATGTGTAGGTACAGCCGAGACGTAAACTGACTCTTATTGTAAACAGAAAGTGACGCGGCCTCGGTCCTTGGGCTGAACAATTGTAATTGTAATACAGACTATAATCCAATTTAGAGTTCTGCTCCTCACGGCTACTCAATGTCATCTTGACGCCTTTGTTATTAATTATGTAAATTATGCTTAAATTGTGTGGTATGATTTAAACGTAATTCTGGTTCGTCATCGCAGCTCATTCATGAAATTATATCGTTTGTAACGAATTCATATTGAAAACACTAACGGTTTTGAAGTTGAAATGTGCCAGTTAAAGACTAGGTACACCTTCAAAGCAGTTGCTAAGAAACATCAAAGTGATCAATACTCTGTACCAGAAATGAATGTGCAGTGACAAATCATAAACGTAACCCCGCATTATTAAATGGTTATTTCAGTACTGCAGCTATAAGTGCTTCATAAAACGTAACAGCCACTAAACGCTCCCCGGATGTGGAATAGAAGCACGAACAGGTAAAATGTTGTGCAACATATAGCTTCGCTGATACCGATGTTACGTGAAATATCGATGTTAATCGCGAAACAGATGAAATTTGGCGTGACGCGAGCCATTCGTGGTTTGCGAGCAAATTGAACACTTTCTATTGTTGATGCAAACCCTTTGGCTGTTTTCATTTGATGCATGACATCAACGAAATGGTACTTTAACTTTTTATGTTGGGGTAAAGTGAGTTTTAAAAACGGAGTTATGAGCGTACTCCTATCTTAAAAGCCGGCATCAACCTACGAGTCTTCCTAACTTGTGGGCGTTTACGGGCGGCGTTGATCACTTTACATTAGGTGACTCGCCTCGTGTGTTTATGTTAGCTCCTTATGCCATAAAAAATTAAGATGAATATAATATAGACACATTGAATTTTATAAGCTAAATGTCAAAGTCCTACATTTTACAAACCTCAAAAGGAGCGCAAGTCTCGACACCATAACATTTAAATATGGCAGTCAAACATGCGTGAAATGTCAATCTGGCAGTGCTGAGTGCAGACAATAAATAATCTTCTAATCTAATCTAAATAAAAGTTTTAAATGAAAACTAAGAAATCTTATTATATTTATATCTGGGTAAAACCAGACTAATAATAATTTCTTCAAAAAAAAAATAAGTTAGGTTTAAAATCAATAACAAAGGAGTATTATTTAATCTTATCGAACACAAATAAAGATTTTAACTCGAAACAGAAGTAGAATAAACGTCGAGAACAATAAGTATTACCATATTGTTGAAGGGACTTATCAAACAAATAAATGTCTCTTTGTTTCCATTGAACTAATAGGAATCTGATATATACTTGTTTACAATTAGCAAGCAAACGGTACTATGTATTGATTGAAAATTTTCAAAAAGAACAACGAAGATATAAGTTTTACCACCGAGTATTTGTAGTTTACAAATACACGCGACATACATGGTGATTTGTAATAATGCAATGCAATTCAGTGGCGCGACGCGTCGTTAGAAGTGACACGACAAGAGAAACACAATACCTAAGAATGTTACCAAATTGTCTTGTGCAAACACAAAAGATACGCGGTTTAGTAATGGACATCCAAATTTTATCATTGTGCTGTCACTGCAGTTTGATTGAGTGTTGAGAAATAACTTCACAATAGATCGTATCGCATTCCACTTTTATCGGATTCCTTTATTTTACAACGAAGATAAAGACATTCTGTACCGCAGTTTTACATTTGGGAACGTGATGTCGAAATCGATTCCGTTTTGTAGAAAGATCAGATTTATATCAAGCGAGACATGACAATGTAACGATAATATCGCCAATTTTGTATGTACATGGATATTGTATGTGCAGCGTATGTCTACTATTTACACAAATAGTAAGATTGTTGAAACTATACTGAATAACGTGTTAATAGTTTTGTTTTGTCTTTAAATACTCGAGGTATCATATCAGTTATATACATTTTGAAATAACGGTTCTGTCATATTTCCTCCACTATTGCAAATACGTAAATTAATCAAAAACGTAATCCTTAGCTAGGTACTGGTCGAGATACGCGAGTGGCATTTTTCCGTGTTTCGAATTGGCTAATCATCTTGACCCCGATTTCTATCCTGGATATTAATTAACTCGATCGACCAGCATGAAGAATTGAGATTTGTCATTCAATTATGGAATAATAATACCCGTTTTGTAACAAGCCACGGGCTCAGTAGTCGTGCACCATGGTGCGCGCCCGTCCGACCGTGACGCCGTTTCCGTCGACACTTCCGTCCCCCACTGCGTAACATCTCGTCTGCTAAATCGATGTTTGTACGTGATTCGTTAATAGCCTTGGATGATGTTAAGTGGATGCTCTACGTGACTGAGACGTCGTGCACTGCTCACATTTTTCAGCAAAACCGAAAGTGTGGACTAATGATTGAGACAAATATCAGTCTTACCACAAACAAATTGTCATGACTACAACCGATGTTAAACCGTGTTTACGAGTTACCACAAATACATGTTCCATTTCTTGTGACATGTTACCAATGTCTCTATATTCTTTCACTTTACAAGTGTTTATTGTCGATAATTATCTTCGTGTTTGCTATGCGCATTTGTGTGGTATTTGCGTGTGTTAATTAATCGAAATAAACTTACCAACTACGTCAAATATTATTTTATTTATTCATAACTAAAGGAGGAAATATATATCCATCTTCAAGGATAACTGAAGCATGCTTTAATAATTATTATGTTAAGGAAATAATTGCTCTATGTACATCATTTTGAATATTATATCGATGAATGCGAAGGTTTCTGCAAACGAGCCAGTCTCGAAGAACATTTTTAAGGTTTGAATCGTCAAAAATTACCTCGATAGCTATTTGTTATCTTGAATAATCAGTAAATGCGCAGGTATCAAAATTATGAATCTTCGAAGATAATACTACGAATTGATCTGTTGATAATTTTTTACTACCATTGTGAAAGTGTTGATTCTTTTCGCACACATAACAGATGACACACGCAAACTTGCTCTGTGTTAAACTAAAACAATGCGTTTTAAAATCAACTTTAAAGAAATTCAATGTAAACCAGTTTAGCGACCTCATTTAACAACTTTTATAGGTCAGTAAAAGTGACCAAGAATTGCAAATTTTGTTACTAGTTCATTGGTCATTTACATAAATATGTAAAGGTAAAATGATTGCAAATTAATGAATTGAAATGAGGCGTGATTGACTCATTTGGGTCTATTGACTCGTTTCTAATTAGGTTCTTTAAAAGATCGTCGTGTCACGTAATTGTAACACTCTTAACGCATAAGAGTGTCATATAATGTGATTGCGTCCTCGTGAAATATGCGCGGTTCATGTTAATGAGAACCACCGCCGTTGGACTGAGCTGTACGGAATAGAAAGTGTTGCCTAACAATGTGGTGTGTGCAACCTTTATTAGATACGACGTGAATGCGCTTTAATATATTGCTCATACCGATAATAATCCATGATAGAAATTCAGCTCTATTAGAATTAAATAGTGAAAGTGTCCCAGTCTGCACAATTCATTGTTCGCGGGGGTGTGACTGCGATATGACAATAAATTTATTTCAGACGTGATCTATTGAATTTGTAACACGTTTCGTATATAACGTACCTAGTACAGTGCATCGTTAAACAGGATCTAAATATAGATTATTACTGTAAACGGTCGTATTTTTGTTTTGAGGAAGCGATAGCGTACTAAAGCGCTACGTTGGAGGTGAAAGAGTTACATTAAAATTTTTAAAGTCGACCCAGATTTGTATGGCGCCGGACTGTTCCTTGTTTACGCGATCTTTGAATAATTATCACATTAAGTGTATCATTTTGGTTGAAAGTTAATTTCAAATATAATAGAAAATTTGTTTCGCGGGGTTTTACTTATTATAGCTTATGCCGTGATCAATCTGTACAGTTATTTCTTTCTATCTTCTAATTGGATTTGCAAGCGATTGAATAATGAGTGTCCTACTAAACTCTCACAGACCTTATTTATTATACAACCTTGGATAGCTCAAGGTATGACTTAGATACATTACAGATTACGTAGATGTGAATAACGGTAACTAGGTTTAAAAAATCAGTAATATTACCTGTATTGAATCTGTTTCCTGCATTTTTACTTTTGTAATACAACTGTTAGAGAACACGATATTATATAAATGGTGAATAATGTTTTTACTTATATTTTTCTTATTTATGAAGAAATCTGCTTTTTAGATAAAATACGTTGTAATTCAAGAGTAAAACAAAAAATAAATTAATTAAGACTAAAATTATCATAATAATATCTATATTTACGTCCGCTGTAAAAAACAATAAACTTAAAGATAATTTAATCTTTGTTGGCATAAACAGTCTCACTAAATGCACATATTATGTAACCGAAATCAAGAAAAACTGCGATATAAGTAAAAAGTATTTATTTCCTAAGCTTCAGATTTGTTTACGATTTGTAAGGTACGTAAGTAACGTAACAGCTAGTATTCTATATTTACGTGTGTCTGTTACGTGGTGAATTAGTTAACAGCGAGCGTCAACACCGAATCTATTTATATCTCGAGATCATCGTACGAGGGCCTTATACGTAGACTATGCATGATTATGATTCATTTCATTGTTCGCCTACGTATCGTCTCGTGCCATGTGTTCTTGACGTTTTTAGGGTTCCGTACGTCTATAGGAAACACAGAATCCTCATAGCGTCCCTTCGTTGTCCGTCTCTGCGTGTGTAGAAAAAGATACATTTTTGAAAGCAATGGCTTAAGATATCAAGCTGTAATTTATTACAATTACTCGGTTCTCATCTTTAGGCCGTGTAAAAGTCAAATACATCAATGCGATTCATTAATGATGTTGCATTTTTGTTATATTACAATATTACAATTCATGTGGTTCTTCTCATTAATCTAAAATCATGATGATGACAAGAAACAAGGTCAGATAGCACGTGTAAAGGTAGAAATCTGAAAATTTCAAACAGGTAACACCAGCTTCCGTCCTATGCCTTGCTGGCCAAGACCAAGAAATCATTATTTTCTCAAAAACGAATTAAGTTGTCTAAATTATTATTTTTTGTCTTCTTTTAGTTTTTACAGCTAAAAACAAGGGACAAATAAAATATTAGACGAAACCCTCGGTACGCGAGACTAACTCGCCTTGGCTGGCTTTTTAATTGTTACTAATGCGACTCGTAAATGATTAATGCTTGTCGTTGGCCTACATTTGCATAACTAATTTTGGATGATCAAGATTTATGCGTGATTGTCTGATGAACGTATTGACACTCTTTAATAGTAACTAATTTATTTGTGTAATACAGTTAAATGCGTATTGGTAATGACTAGTGGGTGTTCCTGATTAAAGTTCGCTGCTAAATTGACCTTAATTACTCAACAATCAATCTATACATATAATGAAACAGTAACCGAACCATTTCTGTACATTGAATATTTTTCAAAAACAGTAATGGATATGCAATATGTATGTTCTGTAGATGCCAAAACCATGGTTAAAAATTTTTTTTTCTGTTTGTCTGTTTGTCTGTTTATCTGTTTATCTGTTTGTATGTGCGTCAATCACGTAATAACCACTGGGCAGATTTTTATAAAATTTCACATGCTAATAGACCAATATTAGGTGCAAATTATAGGCTACATTTTATTAAAAAAATATATTTTTGGGGTGGCTCTCCATACATGTAAACGGAGGATAAAAAAATAAATTCGCGAATACATCATTGAGTGAGGTTTCATTGGAAAGGTCTTTAAAAATGATATCGAGGTTTCTAAATGCGTTTTCTGCTAAAATAAATATTTTTTGAGATATATGCTTCTAAAGTCGTGAAAATGTCATACCACGTGACAATGTGAGATTTTGTTTGAATTGCGGACATGCTTTTTTATAATCTTAACGTATAACGTAAGCACTCAATGAATCCCCAAAAACTTTTAAAAGATAACTAACTCTCTGCCCGCGGCTTCACTCTCGTGGGCTTTGATTTTCTGTATTTTTAAAGAAGCGCGCGCTTTGTAAGATTTTGGTCACACCTATTTCCATAGAAAATTATAAAAAACACTATAGACATGCTCATATATCAGCGGTCATGCGACCGTAATTTTTTTAAACTATTGTTGTGCGTCTCTAGAAAATACAGAAATTAGTAGCCCCCGCGTGCGTGCGAAGCCGCGGGCGGAAAGCTAGTCTTATATAAATTTAAGAATTATCTCGATTTATTTGTTGATCAGGCGAGATTAAGAGGTACAGTTATCACTGTAGGTCTTATTTAGTTAGCGGTAAATCGACCGAGGTTGGGACACTGATCCTGTATGACATGAATTCTTGACACAAAGGTCACCGTTTTACCAAGAATTGGACCTTTCCTATCCAGTTATGGGTTAGCCTTATGTAGTTCATCGGTTGATATATCTCTTTGTAAGATGTATTTATTATGCTTTGAGAGATATATGGCAGCTGGTTATGAATAGTGCAAAAATCTATGATCCGCTAGTTCTTGGAATTTTTAGAGATATATCCTCATTGGAAGCAAAAGTGGGTTTATGCTTTCAATTTATTTTTATTAATTTGTAAAATATACATTTAATTATACGTAAATTGCATCTATCAACTTTACAAAAAACTGATGACGCCTTCGATGTCGTTTAGTCAGCCCTCAAATTCAATTCATTCAGAGAAAAATAAGCATCCACTTCTGTGTTGCCTAAAAATAAGACGTGCCCTTAAATCCGTGCATTAACGAAGTAATGAATAATTGATCTTATAACACCTTCGTGAAGCTTATTTCTTATTATGTCCAATGTTGGTGTCATTGCGCAGAAATCGGATTAAGCCACGATTTGAATCTGTTGCATATTCCATTTCAACAATCGCGTAACAATCCATCAAAATGTCACGTCATCCTGATCTAGATCCAACAACGGTGATAGAGCCAACAAATTTCCCTTCAATACCGGTTGTTATCCACAATGAAAGTGCAACGGACTTAATTTGAATAAGTCGAGACCTCCGGCTCAAATCCAGACGCGTTCGTTATTATAGCATACTTAAGTAGGCAACGAGTGATTCACACTCAAGTGACGGCTTATAGCAGTCGTAAAGCGACTGATATTGTCTCTGTGAGAATGCCTACACATTCGCTCTTGTGGACTGATTTCAAGTGTTAATTATTTCGTATTTAAATGTCATTGATCGATAAAATTTCTATCAAGATTCAAGAAATTTATGTTTATTTAATCTCTCACCTATTTAGCTACCATTGATTACAAAACGAAACAGTAAACAACGTTCATCTAAAGTTTCCGATAAAGTTGGTAACTTCGTCTGCGCACAGCGTAGCGACGGCTAAGCGATCGATATAGAGAGTACGGACAATATTTGCAACATTCCCAGTTTGAAAACCATAATTTACAGTTAGAGCTTAAGATCGAGAAACCTTTCATATTCACATCTTATAACACTTCATAAATTTATCTTTTAAAGTGGCCAGAGTCAATGGTAAAGCCGCAATATCGTTTCTGTTCACACATCGGAGTACGGGACCGGCATAATGGTTATGATTCATTCGTGTAACATCAATTACTTGGATTGCCCTTATCTGCGCAGAGAACAGCTGGCGACTCCTTTTGAATGCGTTCGAGATAGTGGCGTCGGGAACATTCCAACATAAGTTCTAAATTTAAAAGTCTATTCTCATTTTATCATCGCATTGTTTCTGTAATGAATTAATTATTATCTGTATAAGTAGAGATCTTTTAGGCTATTGTAAATGGAGAATGACAATAAGCAGTTGTTCTTGTACCCTTATCAAAATATTATACAGTGATGCTTTGTTTCCAAATATCAAAGCGTTAATACAGTCTTTATCTGAGAACTGTTATGCTTATTTTTTTTCGTTTCGAAATATATATCATTCATGGAACGTACCTTCTCAAAGTTTCCTCGTTATTTCTAAATTGTACGTAATGTTAAATTTTATTTCGTCTTAGTCACATAATAACTGGAATTGCGTTTTTGGTGTGATGTTATGAAAGTTTTTGCAAAATTTATTATATCATACATAATATTATACATCTTAATTCGTTGTGTAACAAATGATAAAGGATTATTAATGTAATGCTAATCTAAGTTGGCACATTGATCCTTCAATATTTCCACCCATTTATTGTGAATGAGTGCTGAATCGTACGTAAGTTCATGTCATGTCATTTTGTTTTCTTTTTTCCGCTTCAATGCTTACTCTTATATAGATATTAAACGCTTTTTGAGGTAATACTCAAATGTTTATTTTCACTTACAAAGCTATTATGTATTTCTACAACTCCATAAATTTGTTGCTGCTGGGTTTCAATCATAATAAATCTCAAAGATGTAGGTGAATCCTGTACCTAGTTTTGAGATTTATATCTTCTATATTAATTGAAGTGAAATACAAACCCTTTTATTTATGATCGACCAAATTCTTATCTATATCCGCTACACCGCCTTGTTATATTCTCAAGAAACTAAAATAAATCATTCATTGATTTAATTATAAAAGCAACGGAATTGATAGACTCATTCATTAAAGCTTTTGACCCAAATATTAAATATTTTTCATTTAGCCTGCGACTGGAGGTTAAACTTTCAAAACCACAAATATGTTCTCTTTTAAATTGCTATCTTTTTCATATAAAGTTCGCCGTAATTTAAAATAACATAAAAATAAAAGTAAATTTCATACGTTGTAGGTCAACTTTGATTACCTTCCTTTATAACTATGACTGTAATTAATACAACACTGGTATTCCGTTTAACGTTCTGCGTTTTAAATAAATCGTAAAGCATAACAGTTAACATTTAACTTAATTTGTGTGTCGAATGCTATTCTAACATAACAGTTACTTTAATTTTTAGAACACTAATTATAATATATTTATCTCAAGTGGTAATAATTTTGTAATAAATATATGAAACAAAACTTTTCAATTTTGCCAAGCATCGTTGTTTTACAGGAAGATAATAATAATTTCTGATCCCGTGGCAACTCCGGGATTAAAAGTATATGTTATTCTGAATCCTTACCTATATGTATATCAAGTTTCATCATAATCGGTTCAGTAGTTTTTGCGTAAAAGAGTGACAAACTTTTGCATTTATAATATCAGTAGGATTAAATACAGTCTATAAAAATTTACTCCTTCTGGCTTATTATTTTTCATTGCATTGTGTAGTTTCTTTTCGTTTCCGTGTTGTTGGTCCATTTTCAAGAATATTTTATGTCTTCCTTCCTTTTATCTCTTTTTATATGGATTTAAATTTAACTTCAAATGAACATTTAAATAAAAAAGTTATCGGTGGAATTAAAAATATCAAGTAAGGCGATCATCCTCACGTAAGTTTTTTGTATTTGTTGATTTTTTGTATGAGATAAATTGTTTTTACATCGTAATTGTAAGTGAATTGACGTAAAGACTGTTTGGCTTTTCTTAGAAACGTGTTATCTGTGTGTTTAATTGTGACTAATTCGTTGGCTGCAATTCGTCAGATGGCTTGTGGGTGCAACAATCACTTAGCACCCACGTATGTGGTTGGAACAATGGTAAAATAATTGAAGCTAAAGACGTAATCAACGATAGGGCCTGTTTACGTTCCGAGATTAAGATCGTCTTACCACGTCCAATCCAAACAAAGATTTCAAATGTTATGTTGTTGCATTGTAAAAAGTTTCTGAAGAAAGTAGCGCAACGGCTCGAATAAATTTACAAGTATTTGTATGAAATTAATGACGTTTTTCTTTCATGGATAAGCGTAAAACAATCATTTTTATTTGCTCTTAATAGGTTCATAAACAGGTAAATAAACTTACTTTTTATGACGTAGAAACTTCGCTTTATTTAAATAATAAACAACTGTATGTATATTGACATTTTTAAACATTTTTTTCTTAACTTATTTCGTGCCTTTGTATAACTTCCATATTTATTTTTGGGTAAAATCGATGAATAAAATCGTTAAAAACGTTGTGACATATTTCATATTTTTTTGTTTGCTCGATTCGTTGAATTGAATAAGGTATCTCTTTCCAAATTTGGTGAAGCATATGTAAGGTTACGTGTAGTGTATATTATAATTTATTCTCATATAAAATATTTCTTACAAAACCGTATGTATGTAATAGGTATATAACAATGCCGTCTTAACTATAATTCACGTTGTGTTTATTTTTAAGATTCATATCTTTGACCTTACCTGATAGCGATACGAGCTTGTTTTTTATTTCGCTTTTATCATGTAAACAGAGCAGATAATTTCCATTTTATTATTGTGTTTTGAACGCCATTTTGTGATTGCATTGGAAACAATAAGCGCATTATTCTTGAATTCTTATAATATCGTCACTGCTATTGTTGAATAGATTGTTTTTGTTAATGTCTCTGCAGTATAAATAAAAACCTCATTTCTTATACGTTTGTCTTTTTGAATTGCTATGAATAAACTGCGACTCGCAATACCAATAAAATGTTTGGTATAATTCTGCAAAATTACAGTGATGTGATTACAGTGAATATTGGTCAAGTGGAATCTGGATAAGTGAGAAACCTCCATAACTTGAACTCTTGCTCAGGTCCCAACACTCGGCCACTGAATTACCTACCTCTGTTATTGAGTTCGTCTCAAATTTCTATGTCTGGGATTCTCGATTTAACTGAAATAACATAAATTTATATAATATGCTATTGTATTTAATAGTCGCACTAATCGATCAGTAATCTGATCTTTATTAACTTTAAATGAGAAAAATTTGCAAGTCCCATAATGTATCACGTAAACAGATATCACTGAACCTCTTAAAAATTCAACGTGACTTTCAGTTATCAACAAAAAAATTCAAGTACGTATTAAGCTAGTAGTACTTAGTAGAATAAATAATGTTACATCACATATAGGATACAATAATCGGGAGGTGGGCTCTGACCGGATATTGGCCACGTCCTCTCACGGCAGCTGGCAAGCGCATTGCACCGAGACCAAAATTTGACCCCGTGTGAAAACTCCGTGTCCATGCCTCTGTACTGCACATACATTAGATGTTTTTGTGCTGTGTTAAACGCAGAAAATATCAGTGTGTTATTATAAATAAATAAATAAATAACAAAATAATTAATATAAGCTCTCCTCTTGTATAATATTGTCTGACATACTACAAACACATTCTGTATGTGTCGGCTTTAGAGCAAAACGACAAGAATTAGCGAAAAATAACTTTTCGGACTCTTGAATATTTATTTCCATTTTTTAAATAATGCATTTCCATACAGCTCAGGTGAACTTTTGGTGAGTTTTTTATGTTATAAAATTGGGTCATCGTTGTGCAAACAAGTGAGAAACCACCCGAAAACCGATCGAACATTCTAATAACAGTAATGTACTCAAAAGTATTACCTTACTTAAAAACCCATTAAAGATCATTAAGTATTTAAAGAAATAGCGATCTTGTAATGCGACCTACAATTTTTTGTAAAACATTTGCTATTTTATGGCAATACTCGCACATACCTCTCGTAAATTTTGCGCAATGAAAACGCAGGTTGCAGAATACTGTCCGTCGATGACTAAGATCGATCATCAGTTATAACTTGAATTGGGTAAGATTTCAGCACAGTTTTTTTGCTTATTTTGTTCAAGAGATCCGTTATCTGTGTCTGTTATTAAAGATTTACAGAGGTAAAGCAAATTAATATTATGCTCTTTAGACTATGCAAGTGCATTACGGTACTTCCCTCCAAAATAAAGCAAATAGTAAGAAAACTGGTAGTTTTTAATTAAATTGCTAAAAAACATTACTTCTTTTTTAATATCAGCAACGATAAGGTCTTAGAAAGTTAAAAATCAACGTTGAAGTCATAACAAATAATGCAAAAAAAAATATACACATTGCTATATATCTTACTTTTTAACTAGCGACCCGCCCCGGCTTCGCACGGGTGCAATGCTGATATACTATCGCGGAGTTTTCTGTAGACCTTTTCATTGTGTACAATACTTAGTACATTATTTTGATAAATCTCGTAGGATTCAGCCTGCGTTTGCAATGTAAGCGGAAAAAATGTAATTATTTGCGACATCACATTAGAAACCTCAAAAATAACAGTATTTGTCCACTATTTAATGGATGATATTATACATAAAAACTTTCCTCATGAGTTACTCTATCTATTAAAAAAAACCGCATCAAAATCCGTTGCGTAGTTTTAAAGATTTGAGCGTTCATAGGGACATACAACATGACACATGACAGAAAAAGCGACTTTGTTTTATACTATGTAGTGAAGAGGCCTTTACCTTTCTGATAGACAAATAATAAATCACACAAGTAAGTGGGCGATAGCTGTATTGACTTTAAGGCCGAATAGAAACCTCGTTTTTATTAGACACGGTAATACAGGAAGGATGTGTTTTTTATACGCGAACAAGCGCCAACCTTTGGAAATGTCAGTCAGAGGACGTGGAATGTGTGTCGTACCGAGTAAGAAAATGGTACAATATTGGTTTGTAACTAATGAGAGATTTTGTAATTATATTTTTTGTTTTGCAGATTATTCCGGACTTACTTTTTTTGTCAAGACTTATGCTGGAATAATTTTTGCTTTAATGACGTATTCATTGATTATTTATTTGCAAGAAATTAGTTAATAACATAGATATTTAATATAGAAAAGTATAAGACCATTATTTCTATTTACAGCGGTCATATTATATATAAAATATATACTAATACTTATTATTAAATGATGTTAACCAGTGCCAAATTGAGAGCAACATTTATATTAAGTAGTTATTTACATTTTCCCAAAGTTTGGCACTCAAATTGAAATATCGTCGGCGCCAAATGATTTAGATTTCCCGAGGGTTAATATCCTTTTGTTTTATTTCGGTCAACGTTCCTTTTTACTTAAGGAGAAAACAAGATGGACCCCACTTATTTACGAATTCTATTCTATACTAGCTTTCCGCCCGCGGCTTCGCACGCGTGGGCTACTAATTTCTGTATTTTTAGAGGAGCACAACAAAAGTTTAAAAAAATTACGACCGCAGGACCAGTGATATATGCGCGTGTCTATAGTTTTTTAATAATTTTCTATGGAAATAGGTTTGACCAAAATCTCACAGAGCGTTTCTCGAGCTTTAAAAATACAGAAAATAAAAGTCCACGCGAGCGAAGCCGCGGGCAAAGAGTTAGTTATTTTTTGAAGGTTTTTGAGGATTCATTGAGTGTTTTAACGTTTTAATATATAAGTTAAGAGTATAAACAAGCATGTCCGCAACTCAACCAAAATCTCACAATCACGTGGTATGACATTTTCACGACTTTAGGAGCTTATATCTCAAAAAATATTTACTTAAGCAAAAAACGCATTTAGAAACCTCTATTTTATTTTCAAAGACCTATCCAATGACACCTCATTTAATGATGTACTCGTATATTTATTTCTTTACCCTCCATTCACATGTATGGGAAGCCACCCCTAAATATATTTTTTTTTCAAATAAAATGTAGCCTATAATTTGCACCTAATCATGATCTATCAACATGTGAAAATTTATCAAAATCTGCCTGGTGGTTGTTGCGTGATTGACGAACATACAAACAGATAAACAGACAAACAGAAAACAAATTTTTTTAACCATGGTTTTGGTATCAATAGAACATACATATTGCATACCAATTACTATTTTTGAAAAATATTCAATGTACAGAAATGGTTCGGTTACTGTTTTATTATATGTATAGATTTTATTACTTTTATGTATCTAAGATTATAGTCGTAATACTCTATGGACGTACATATTTTGTATTTCAGAAATCAATAGCGTATCTATTGATACAAAATTAGTAAATAGAAACCTATGAATATTGTCGTAAATACAGTATAATCACTGAGTCAACTATCGAGACGTTTTGATATGTTATACATTCGGGAAAATCGCATTTTTTTCAAAAATTAATGAAAACTATATCTTTAGAAATAAGGCTGTGAAATCCACAGACCAATTAAAAATATATTATATTGTAATACTCAGGTTAACAATGAATTTGTAAAAGTGGTCCTCAACTAGTGCTTTCATCTTATTCCCCTGGATTAATTCATTTTCAATTTATTCCTTGACCAAATATTTCGATAAGTTTTTGTTCGCCACCAGTTGCTGGCGCCATTAAATAACATGGTGAATAAGGTATTGTTTGTTGTTTTTTATTTCGAAAGCGGCAGGTGTGTGAGTTTACCCGATAGCAACGCAGGGCTGCAGCTGCCAACCAAAGAGCGCCACAAATATATAAATACCACAATTATTTGCGAAACGTACACAAAAATTATTTCGTCATTAGTTCTTAATAAAAACTTGAGTAAATAATTGTTTCATGTTGGTTTTCGTTTGAGCTAAAAACACGTCACGCCGTTTTCTTTTTGCTTCCAGCGCCCACGTTCTTAATTAACATCGTAATTAAATTTTTGAACGTTGGCTGTATGCTTTTAACAGTCGTAGTAAGATGTTATATTAATGAAACGTCTATCGTATAAGTATCTTAATTGAGGTTTTGCAATTTCATGTTATTTTACCACTGTAAACATGAATAAAAATATGAATGTCTCGTCTGTCTGTTTGCATAGCACTCTAAGCATTATAATAATCGTGTAGCAAACTTTATACATGAAAATGTAAAATAACAATTCTGAGTACACTTGATGCGGTGCATGCGCTCTCTTAGATCCAATTATAATACACCTACATACAATCTAATCCCTACAATTATATTAACGTACATTAACTCCTTCATACACCCAGTTTAGCGAGTCAGCGACATCATTAGATGTATATTTCTTGCACTTTTAATTATATTTCCCTTGCAAACTGTTTAGTTTGGTTTCGTCGTTAACTAATTATTAGAACTATTTTTTCGAAAAAGAAATTGATATCAAATCTTCAGAAAAATTTATTTACTAGGTTAACATTTATTAAGCAGTAAAAAACTTTGAAATTGAGGGCCAATGAATGATCATGAATATGAGGATAATGGTTATCCTTTTATGATCTTCATGCCTAAAAAACTTCATAATTCTTTTGTCTTTAACGGGGGTGGATGTGACATTTAACATGCCCTTTAAATAACTCATATCACACGTCATATTCACGCATTACTAAACTTGACAACCAATTCTATTTCAAGGGGATATAGTTTGTTTTGAACCGAGTACCCCGCTGGTAATAGTTCGGACATCCGCGCGTGCCCTATCAGGCCGCAACGTGACCGATTGCACGTTTCTCGCCTGAGTGTACAAACTTTATTCGATTCGACTGCCAAAACACAGCCTCCGATTCGATTGTCACGCTGTGTTTTGAATTACTGTCGGTTGTTTCTAACTAGGAGACATGTTTAATAAGCCCGTACTTTAGTGTTACTAGCGGTGACGTCATTTATGTCACGTTTGCATAATATTATAAGGTCTATATTAAACACTGTACCTACCGTTCAGATAGCAATATAATTTTAGAACTTCGTGGCGTGGTTCGGAAAATTGCCTTCTACATATTATGCACAGTCACAAAACTTGCATTGTCAGCATACTAACACTCTATTAGCATAAAAGTATAAATATGGAATATGCTGAAGCATCGACCTATGTGTGAGAGTTATTAAGAAACTTGTAGGAGACAAATACTCAACTGGTGCTTGAACTTTGAGAGATCCCTTTCATCCTTCATTAGAGCGATAGATTGGTTTAGTGGTTGTATATTTGACTACAGATCGAGAGGTCTCGGGTTCTATTCCCGGGTGGAGTCAAAAAATATATTGAGATTTTTATAACAAAATGTCTCAATAGCAGTCCTAAGTCTGGAAGTTGGCGGTGTTTGATCACAATGCCTCGGAGAGCACATGTCGCTATCAGTCCTGCGCTTGAACTCTACGGTCGTGTCGGTCTGCCGTCCCTAAGGATGATCACAGTAAAGGAATAGAGAGTGCATTTGTGTTTGGCGCACATACTTGTACAGTACTTACTTTTTAAAAGTCTTTATTTGAAAATATACACATATACAATGTTTACCTTACAGTTATTAGTTATTACTACTTGTGTAGTATAATATCTCCTGCGTACCTGACTGATCTCTGTTGAGTCAAGTATCACTAAAGCATTTGGAGATCACATATTGTTTAAAATATTCAGTCCTCATACACAACTATTATGCATACTGAGGGATTACGGAAAAGCACGAATGAACCTTGAATTAACATCGAGAAATATTTAATTGTTCTTGAATACATGTTCTTCCGATTGATACGTTAATAAATACCACTAAGAGGAAGTTGTTATACGCGGTTAATTATACAGAGTTGGACTGTAAAAGCATATTAAATATAGCGTTAGGTACCGATTAAGTGATTGTTGTAAGTCTAAGACTTTTTAGTTCAAGGTCCTTTGTACAAGCTTTGCAAAACGTGACTTCGATTTTCATACAGGTAGAACAAATATTTGATCGTTTACTTGGTCTAAAACTTTATTTGCCTCTGTTTATTTTTCTATCCGTTGAAGGTATAAGTATACTGAACTAGTTTTATGTAGTTAATGTAAATAATAATAATACCCGTTGCCCTACTCAGCCATGCGGCAGATGCATTTCACAGCTGTTATAATAATCAATTCTTTTTAAGGACAGCTATTGATAACTCACAACATATGATTACTCCCATATGCTAGACATGACAATATTCCTCAATTATGAGGCAAGTAAGTACGTTATCGAAATGGGAAACTATAGGATCAGGCGCAAGATATTCCTGTAAATATTCCGTATGATAAAATTAACTTCAAATAAAAAGGGTTTAGGGACTTTTAATTTTAAAACGTTGACCCGTTTTATCGTGTTATAATCCACTAAAAGCCCCAAAATAAAGTAAGATAAAAAGCGATATCTAAAAGCACTTTTGTATTGAGTTATTTTGAGATAAATTATACCATTGGGTCGGTAAGCACCTGCATATAACGGGGCAAAAATAGCCTCGCACGGTTGCTCGTTTCTGTGTAATTAGTGTTTTTTCAAACGAACACGCAATTAGCTATGAATGTTTGTACGTTCGGTTTCACGGATGGCGGTTTAGGCGGACACGCAGTACTATATTTTTCCGTATACGTATATACGGCCTAATAAACCTACATAGGTTTGTTTGGTTTATTTGAGCGGTTTAGTTTTGAACGTGTATTTGGGAGGCGTTTATCTAACTTCTGTTCTGTGTAACCTTTCATGAGCTACGCCATGGACGTAACTTTAGTTTTGAAATGATTTAATAAGCATGCCCAAGTAGTTACCTAAAGTAGAAATTACCATCCATTATTCTTAAAGTGTAAAACCATTCCTGTATGGATTGAAGATTACAGGTATCTTTATACCTCAGAAACTTGAATATCGTCTTAAAACATCCGTTGCGCTATTTTTTAATTTATAAATTACTAGCCGCGCCGTGCGGTTTCACCTGCGTAACTTTTGATTGTTTCATCATAATCGGTTTAGTATTTTTTGCGTGAAACAGTAACAAACACACATACATACATCCTCACAAACTTTCGCATTTATAATATTAGTAGGATAATCATGACAATACAATTTTGAATAATATCGTCTTAAGAGGTTTATAAATATTGAAAGTTACTGAGCTTTATCATTCGACTTAATTGTGTGCAAAATGAATAAATGTGCAGTTGACACTATTTCTGTAAGAGGTTTGTAACTAGCTCATCAGAGAGTGAAAGCACGAAACGGTTGATCGATTCACTTTGCGTCTTTTTATTATTTTTTAATTGCGCATAGACACCAGCTTGGCCGCTATTTCACTGAGAGGAAAATGGCCCAGATATACTGTTTAAGGTATTATTCTTGTTCAATAAAACCTTAGTAAAATATCAATAATAATGGAGAATTTTTTATACCTTATGCTATAAAAAATCAGTTATATTGAATAAAATAACAAATTATATAATTTATGTAAATTTGTAGATCGATAATATGACATTGTTCTTCTTAAAGGTCATATAAAAATATAAATCTATTAAAGTAAGAATCGAGATTTTGCGAAGGTTAACGGACGACAACTAGACTAATGCTTAATTTTCTGGAATGTTTTACGATAGTTCTGTCGCTTCAATGTTCATTAAAGTGACAGAGACAGCATGATACTTAGAGCTTCTTAAATATTCGTTTGTTTGGGTCAATAGTCTACTTCATGTTGACCAACTTTATTATAAGAAATCTATAATGTGCGAATGTTACCAGTTTTTACGTAAAGTAAACACATAGAATACAAATGCTTTCACTAATTTACTTGTGATTCCTGTCAAACGAGATTTCTAAATGATGGTTTCTCTGAATGTTACTATTCTATTTTTATATCTAGACAAGTCACACTAACCTCTTAGTAGTCGCTGCTTCAGTAAACGTAAAAAACCAGAGTGCACTCAGATCTCCCACTTCGTAAACAGGTGAACATCTCTTACAAAACTAAATATTTTATGAATACGAGAAATATTGTTAAGATATATTTATTATCCTTTACTTTCTCAAAAAAATATCATAATAAACATCACTGCTTAAATAGTGCAGTGTTTTAATTCCATTTCGTTAATCTTTATAGATATAAGTTTCTTTAAGGGGAAAACACGAGAGGAAATTGTCAATCCCTAACACGTACGGAGCATTACTAGCCAATATCATTATAATTGAAGATTAATATTCTATATTGTCCCTATTGGGCAACTACATTGCAACCTTAAAGGAATCGCGAGTCGTATCTTCCATACCAAGTGCAAAGTATGAAGTCCTTGCAAAGGTATAGGTTGATTTTTGATTGAAATGAATCGATGGGCGATGAAAACAAATGTAAGACTGAACGAAGGTGTTCACAGCTACTGGTGATGTGAATTGCGGCGCGGTGTGATGTAGGACATTAACAAATGTACTGGCGAGTATCGAAGTGGCCACAGCTCAACGCGCCGCCCGCCGCGCCTTCAGTCGTATCTCCAGAAGCTGTGGTCGAGCGGTCAGAGTTGAGATAGGCAGGCGATTGTATGTTTGTGTCGGACTTATACTTACATAAGTTTGTATGTATAAGTATAAAAACTTGAATGAAAATATCGAGTAATATGGAATACCGCTCCACAATACGCATAATCCAATCATTTCGTACGGAGAAATGTTTGCTGAATAATTTCCAACAAACTTATCTTGGGCTGCAATTAAAAAAAATCTTATACTTCAATGACACTAAGGTAATTGAATTATTGTGTAATATTCAACATTTGGACACCCTATTAACCTAATCTTGAAATAATTTTGGATACCTTTAGTATGTTATTTTTCTTAAATTGATTTGCTGTTGTTTATGAGATATAAATAATAATGAAGTAATGTTGGTTTGGAAACGTTCCTGGACTTAAAAAATCGCAGTGTATATGGCATACATTTTTTAACTGGAAAATATACAAAGGTAGGACGTTTTGATCACGCGTCGCGTTCCAGTTCCTTAATTAAAATATGTACAGGCGCGAGAAGTTGGTGCTCCCACATTGTAGGAGTTCCGACGTGTTCATTATTTTGTAATTTTTGTACGGTTTTAGCAAGAAATCGAAATAGCTCCATTTATGATTGCATTATAATTGTAGTCCGTAAAATATAGCTTGAAAGAACGCCTATGTATTCCTGAATTTTTTAATAGTACAAATTGGCGATGTCATACGTTATGGGCATTTCAAAATACAGAAATTTGTAGTTAGATAAAATTTAATTGTTAATTTAAATATTATAACATTAAAAATTTTCATCTATACATATAATAAAACTGTAACCGAGCCATTTCTGTACATTGAATATTTTTCAAAAAGAGTAATTGGTATGCAATATGTATGTTCCACAGATACCAAAACCATGTTTAGAATTTTTTTTTCTGTTTGTCTGTTTATCTGTTTGTATGTGCGTCAATCACGTAATAACTACTGGGCAGATTTTGATAAAATTTCACATGCTGATAGACCGATATTAGGTGCAACTTATAGGATACATTTTATTTGAAAAAAATATTTTTAAGGGTGGCTCTCCATACACGTAATCGGAGGGTAGAAATATAAATTCGCGAATACGCCATTAAATGAGATATCATTGGATAGGTATTTGAAAATGAAATACAAGTTTCTAAATGCGTTTTTTGCTAAAATAAATATGTTTTTAGATATACGCTTCTAAAGTCATGAAAATGTCATACCACGTGACAATATGAGATTTTGGTTGAGTTGCGGATATGCCTTTTTATAATCTTAACGTATAGATTAAAGCATTAAAACACTCAATAAGTTCTCAAAAACTTTCAAAAAATAACTAACTCTCCACCCGCGTCTTCGCTCGCGTGGGCTATATTTTTTTGTATTTCGAAGAGGCGAGCGTACTGTGAGATGTTTATTAAATCTATTTCCATAGAAAATAATAAAAAAAAACCTATAGACATGCGCATATATCAGCAGTCCTGTGACCGTCATTTTTTTAACACTTTTGTTTTGCGCCTCTACAAAATACAGAAATTAGTAGCCCACGCGTGCGAAGCCGTGGGCGGAAAGCTAGTTTGTAAATACAAATACAAAAATAATAGTGAGTACTTAAATAAAATGCAGTTTCATACCTGTTGCATTAAAATCCTTTTTACCGGATTTTAAACGCGGTTTATTATTTAACATTATGATTTAACCTTACGTTTCGGA
>LQNK01002293.1:24850-41661 GCA_001586405.1 Phoebis sennae | reverse complement strand
CGTTATAGATATAAGTTTCTTTAAAGGGAAAACACGAGAGGAAATTGTCAATCCCTAACACGTACGGAGCATTACTAGCCAATATCATTATAATTGAAGATTAATATTCTATATTGTCCCTATTGGGCAACTACATTGCAACCTTAAAGGAATCGCGAGTCGTATCTTCCATACCAAGTGCAAAGTATGAAGTCCTTGCAAAGGTATGGGTTGATTTTTGATCGAAATGAATCGATGGGCGATGAAAACAAATGTAAGTAAACTACATGTAAACAAATGTAGTCGTATCGCCAGAAGCTGTGGCCGAGCGGTCAGAGTCGAGATGATCGGGCTATTATATGATTGTATCATATCAAAGTTTATCATACTCACATAAGTTTGTATGTAAGTATAAAAATTTTAATGAAAATATCAAGTTATATGGAATACCACTCAATACACACAATACGCATAATCCAATCAATTCGTACGGAGAAATGTTTGCGAATAATTTCCAACAAACGTATCTTGGGCTGCAATTAAAAAAAATCTTATACTTCAATGACCCTAAGGTCATTGAATTATTGTGTAATATTCAACATTTGGACACCTATTCAATAATTTTGGATACTTTTAGTATGTTGTTTTCCTTAAATGGATTTGTTGTTGTATATGAGATATAAGTAATAATGAAGTAAGGTTGGTTTGGAAACGTTTCTGGACTTAAAAAATCGCAGTGTATATGGCATACATTTTTTAACTGAAAAATATACAAAGGTAGGACGTTTTAATCACGCGTCTCGTTCCAGTTCCTTAATTAAAATATGTACAGGCGCGAGAAGTAGGTGCTCCCACATTGTAGGAGTTGCGACGTGTTCATTATTTTGTAATTTTTGTACGGTTTTAACAGGAAATCGAAATAGCACCATTTATGATTGCACTATAATTATAGTCCGTAAAATATAGCTTGAAAGAACGCCTATGTATTCCTGAATTTTTTGATAGTACAAACTGGCAATGTCATACGTTATGGGCATTTATAAAATATAGAAATTTGTAGACCACACGAGTGAAGCCGCGGTGGAAAGCTAGTTTTAAATAAAACTTAATTTAGTTTGTTTATATAAGTATTTTTAACATTAAATATTATAAATATTTGAAAATACAAATACGAAAATCAAAGTGTGTACTTAAATAAAATGAAATTTCATACCTGTTGCATTAAAATCCTTTTTATCAGATTTTAAACGCGGTTTATTATTTAACGTACGGATGTTACGTCTACGTTTACGTTTCGGACACTTAACATAAAGTAATAGTGGGTCTATAATTGTCATCGACTATTTTTTGTATCCTGAAATGCCTAGATATGTCAGTTTAACATATGACACAGAGAACAAGCTATATTTTATGGAGTATATCCATGTCAGTAAAGAGATGGGAACATACACTGCACCAGCAGACTTGGGAGAACACATGAATAATCTTGATGCTTAGTACTAAAGAACGCAAAAGGACAGGACTGGATAAGGAATATGGGCTTATACAAGCAACGGCAAGTATATCTAATAATAAACATTACCGTTCCTAGATTCTATGTCAATAAATTATTATAGGATCAACAATAATATTTATAAAGATAAAGTGTATCTTGTGAGGGATGATGATAAATTATAGTTGCCTCGTAGAATTAATAATTTAATTACAGTGACCTTAACAAATACCGTGTCAGCGAATACTAATGATATCTGTTTCCTTTACCGTACTCACTCGGGTGGTCAGCGGGGCTTGAGTATTGTAATGAGTTATGTTAATAACGGTAATGTCTTCTCTTGAACGTGCAAAATCACTCTAATATATAATTTTAGTGTGAAAATTGATAACTAATTTTACATCACAAGCTGCTGCTTACCTAAAAATAGTAAGTATATAAACATTTTTTAATGTTTCATTTTTACACAGTTTATCTGAAAATAGAATCACCGATTGCATGAAAACTAATCAAAATGTATACACACAAAAGCAAACATTGATAGATGTAATTTCATCACGAGATACATTATATCATTTTTTGCGTCCATTCTTGTTTCTTTTTTGCGGGTACATGGTCGTATATAATGGCTCCGCTTCCTAATTTTTTCAACTGAATTTGATGACGATATGTTATTATGAGTCACCTCAAATTTCTGTGTTTACGTGTACTATTCTTAATTCAACATGCAAAAGTTGATTGTGGATTTACTTCTTATGTTTGCTGTTGCCCGTATTGTTCTGCGTGTTGTTTGTTTGTATTTTTCTCTGAAATACCTTTTAGCCATTGTCTGTCTCTCCTGTCGTTTAAATCTACTCTATTTAGTCTTTTTATTTTCTAATATGTCTAGGTCTATCACTTATACTAAGATAATTATTTCGAAAATATTTTTCTTCGTTGCAAATGGTCACCTTTTCTTATTAAATATCTTCAAGATACTGTCATAATCTAAGAATTTTTAGTAAATTAGCTATCTCCTTTCCAAAATTTAGTAGTCTAGTCGAGAAAGCGTAACAGAAATATAGTCTTACTTTCGCAGTAATAAATAATTAAGACCATTTTATTCAGAGTAATATATGGATAAATAACTTATAATGATATATAAAAAAGAACGCGTTTTACTAAAAGTTATATAAAATGTCAGAGTACCCAAAATTTCCCACTATAAATTAAGGAAGTTTAAAAATAACACAAATTATGCGGATTCTTGTAATTTTAATGCAAGTTGGCCAAGACTTGGCGCAGGAAATCCCATAATATAATGTCTCTTGAGTCATCGTGGCTTATTTCCATTTCGCCACTCGATTCCGAATACAAGTAAGCCAATCACATTTAAATGCCTTCCCAAAAGAAGAGATAATCTCTTGAAGCTTTAAACTTGCTTTGTTCGTATTTTGTTAATGTTAATTTTTTTTTTTTGGATTTTTTAAGAGCCTAATCTTATGATATAATAATAAGTATAAAACGAGATATATCGGCCTGATAATGGACATGGAAGATGGCCAAAGGAATTTCCTAACTAGTCAAGCCTTTTTTTGCTGTGCATTCGCAGTTACCAGGAATTTTTAGAAGAATTTGATTACACGATATTTTAGTGTGGCATTGGTGTGTGTGGTGTTCGCAATTAGTAACAGTTTAGCAGAAAAAAGAGAATGAGAGGTAACTTCACTAAGTCCTATTATATTTTTATTTTAATTGCCAGTACATATTTCTCTTTCGAAGCATGGCAACTACCGCTGACAGATCGCTAATAATTAATATTTCCATATAAAAAGTAACAATATGCAGGTGTGTTGAAACGATTACTATAAGATTTTTTGTTGGAAACAATTTCGTAGACGGTAAATGGACTAACGGTGATGTTTGATTGGCGCAAGGCGTAGTGGCGTGACCATACGTGTTATAAATTATGTGTTACACTAATACACAAGTGTGGTTATAAATTTTTTTATAGAATTGTAACTCGAGGTCGTCCATCATCAGGTGGATTTGAAAGATCATTGCTCGAAACCGGTTGTAAATTAAATAATGTTTATTAATAAATGTGAAAATAGTGTAAAAAGAGTTTCAATTCTATAAAAAAAGTGCATTTCAATCAAGAAGTGACAATACAGTCTATCAAGTATATAAGTGTGGTTGTTAATGCAACTTTTATCTGTGTTTCTTTTCCAATAAATTAGTATGTCGTACAAGGAAATAATAAATTTAAGTAACTTTTTATTGTAGGAATATAATACTGCAACCAATTTTAAGATTATTTACTTCTCAACTGTTGTGTATTCCTAAAAAAAAATATAAGTAAATAATAGATAATAGAAAAGCATGCTACGTTGAGAAAATTAGATGCGTAAAAAATAAGTCTTTAAAAACGTTAACAGCTTTAGAGTTATAAAATGTTACGTTGATTAATTTTCAATCTATCGAAAACAATGAAAGTACTTTCCTTATTATTAGCCTTTTGTTATCATGGAAATAAAGAAAATATTTATTATTTTATTTCTGTTCCGCCCGAAGCCCAAAGTCTCTCGATATTAAAACTCAAAACTTGTCAAAAGCTTTGTGCTTGAACTTTTGTGAGGGCCGAATCTTTTATGTCTTTACAACTTTTATGACTTTAGCCGAGTTGAAAATGTATACGGAGATCGAAAAAATGTCGCGTTAGCAATTTTATTGGCAACCTGTATCAGGGTCACAAGGTGCAATATTCGAGATGGAGATCGGATTCCGCTGAGATATGGTTTATGGCTTTGATGTCGCCAAAGATATATTTACGAATGCATTTAAATAATATTGAAAAACAGCAATACTGCGCTGGACTTCCTCATTTAAGCTTCATTTATTAGCTCGTTAAATTTGAAGTGTGTATGTTGTAATTGCTAGAAATTTTGGTATTGGAATGTATACAAATATTCTCAATTATGTTATTTGAATTATTTTGAAGAAAATTTATAACCATAACAATTATGATGATCTTGTCTGGTTATAAAGGTATTTATGAAAATGTTCATTATATGAAAAATAGTCTAACGTTCAAACTATGACTATCAATTAAGAATAAATCGAAAATCGATTTAATGTGGTTTTCCATTATGTAACACTTTTAGACGTACCTTGAATAGCTATGTTACTAAGAAACTGGCATATAATTTACGACACAGATTTCGTAGATTTAGTAATTATTGATGATGTTTAACCTTCTAAACTGTAATTCTTGGAAGCAATTACGTATTTAACATTTATAATTAATTAACTTATAATCATATCCTTGCCTAGAATTAACTATTTAGTGTTTTTAATAGTTCCGATTGGATGCGATATGCAGCTGGCATTATAATCAAATCGATCGTTTAAAATTAACAATAAGCGACGAATTAAATTTCCGCTGCACACTCCGAAAGCTATTTCACTAAACTTAATCTAGTAATATAAGTATATCACTAAACGTAGACCGTTTTATAACTATATTCCTAGTGAGATAGTAATGAATCGCTTTCGTATAACTATGTTACGGTATATAATTATATTCCTGGGGATATAACTATATAACGGCTTTAACTATCTTACTGCGACATATACATAACGCATAGTATGTGCGTATACGCATAATTGATTGAACAAACACTCAATATCTGTCCATTACTTGTTCCGCCATATATTATGTAGTGTTTATGCGCTGGCGAAAGTTTCAGGGTTACGCGAGTTCAAGGACCAGTTTATTGAGCAAACAATCGAGTGACTTGTTTCGCAACCAAGAGAGTTGTGTCTGACCATTAACGCCTATCGTCTCTAATTGCCGGTTCCCAACATCGACGGAATAGTGAAATCAACGCACTGTGAATTATTTATGAATAATGTCTCTTTCATGCCGAATTATTTTGTCTGTTTTCGCAGCGCTTTCTTTGCTTTTTGTTTTTGATTGTTATATTGGAAAGTAAAGAAATGAGTAATTTGCTTGCTTAATATTGCGACGTTGTTCATGTAGCAACTAGCAACCACGCCTATTCTATTGTAAAATAATGAAAATAAATCGATTTCATAATAGCAAAGCGATGATAACATAATGATTAAACAGCGATAAGCCATCTTCTTTGGTCTTTCTAACGAGGTTTGATATATCTTAAAGATAAAGCTCAAGATTCTTATAAAGTTTTCGTACAAAGGCTGTATGCATGTGTTGGTTTTTTGTGAAGAGTAGGAAGAAATCTTTCAAACAAATATAAAATGTTGATATCGGGCCGAAGACGTGACTCGTATATAATGTGTGAAAGTTTGTTAAAAGTACACTGGTTAATGTGTAGGTAACCACAATTAAGGTATTGTCGAATGTAAAAGCAATGGATGAAGAACGTGGTGATTTTAAATGTTAATTAGCATCACTACCATTTAAATTTTAATTTAAAGTAGCTTGATTTGTAGGAAACACCATTATAATGAATTAGTCACAAACGGTAAAGTTGGCGGATGTTTTGTAATAATGTAGCTTATTGTCTGCCAGTAATTATTTTATCCTTGTGCCTATTCGTTAATATCAGTCGTTTAATACACGTTTACTATTACGGTCATTTGGTTCTGCGTGGCCATTAAATATAGCGTTGCGCATTGATCGTGCTCTCTGGTGTATTATTATTGTAATAAACTATACCTAAATATAGATTGAACATATTTTGATAATAAATTCTTAATCAATATTGCCCATTACCGGTCTCAATTGACTGTAATTTTAATGCGTCCTACTCTTTTTGCTTCTACTGTTTACGGAATCATTTCGAAATTTAAAGGTACCCTGAAGTTTTTTAAATGCCATTTTTAAAAAGGTAGGTTACTTCAAATCTTTGAGAGATACTTGTAAATAAAAGAAAACCTTGTGAAACGAACATATTGGCCAATCCAATATATATTAATATTCAACATATACAGAAAGAAAAACAAAGCACATCACATAATAATTTCATAGAAGTGAGATTAAAGACGCAACCTCCACCGCCGCAGTCGAGTCGAGATAGAATAGCTAATTGTATTTAAATACTTTTACGAAGCAATGATTACATAATGTCTGAATTATCGCTACTGTACCATTAACTAAAAAATTATTTAACTATGAAAGTGTAACCATTCATAGTTAATAATTTTTAATTTTGTTTAAAGCCATGTGCATGAAGTGACAATTTTATCTAAATCTGAATAATTAGACTTTGTTTCTAAATAGGTATGTAAATCTAAACAGCGTTGCAGTACAGATTATGTCGGCCCTTCGTTACATTACACCGCCGCGCGTGTATCGCCTTACCAATGTCATTCAATACCCAGCTTGGCTATGAATGGAGAGCCTCGGTCTCAATAACCGATACCTAAAGCCAATATCTACGTTGCAATAGCTGGCCACTGAAACAAAAATGAATAGGTATTAAGGCTTATATGAAGGACTAGCCACGCCCCGCGGTTCCACCCATATATGTAACTTCTGATCCCGAGGAAATTCTGGGATTAGAAGTAGACTATATGGTACTGTGGATCCTTACCTATATGAATACCAAGTTTCATAATCAGTTCAGTAGTTTTTGCATGAAAGAGCTACAAACTCACTTACATATATCTTCACGGACTTTCGTATTTATAATATTAGGAGGATTCTTCGATCAAATTTTGAGACTGGTACGATTTGGATGGCATGCTTTTACGCTGAAAAATGAATTGAGTTCTTGGAAGAAACAATGATGAACTATTGCAAGACTGCATTTTATCGAATACTGCAGGCATGTGTTTCTGCGAGTATAGGGCAAGGGATTTATTTTGCTATCGAATCAATTTCTTAAAAAAAATGTTTAAAGCATCAAATATGTAAACAAAACGAAGGAAAATTTTTGAAATACGTAGTTATTTAGTTATTTATTTAGTTGCATGTGTAATAGATATTCATACACAAACTATATAAGCCCCACCGCTGGGATACTAAATTCAAGCAGAGTGTACATAATTTTTATTAAAAAAATAAATTACTTTGTATGGCTGTACATAATTTTTATTAAAAAGATGAATTGCTTTGTATGACTTGAGAGAGAACCAAAAGACCAGTTTCTATATCCGCTTTTCATTCTAATTTTATGATTTATGAAAATACACAAGTTACAATTGGAGCATGATACAGCCACGCGGCGCATGTCAATGGATACCGGCTTAACGTTTCCTTTGCAATGTTATCTATAGGTGTGTTATCGTTTTGACGAGATGACAAATATCCTTGAATTGATAATGTTTTTCAGATATCAATTGCAATTCTAAACACAAGAATTGGGTCTTTCAAATTATCAAAAATGTATCAGTGATATGAAGCGGTATCTGTTGGACGTTGTTGTTTTTTCGAAAGAGTTTGATCAAGCTAGATAGAAAGCAAAATAATTTAAATTTATTAATTGTTAATACTTAAGAATGTGAAATTATTTGAACATAAATTGTACGTTCCGTATGCAACATGCTAGAATCAACATATTAATGCAACGTCGTCGGATTTGAATAAAGATATCAAAAAGATTACCGTTCTAATGGTTATGTAATATTGGCGAGTGTAAATTATTTAATAATTTGTGCCATCACTGCGATACTTTAAACAAATTTCTCCTACAATACAAAGTCTAAACATTGCAAAAACGCAATGTAACGCTCACTAAGCGCATTCGAAAACGCCATTAACTATTTAAAATGTACGTGTGTTCATGAAACATGTTACCTCATTCAGTGAAAATAAACAATCGACGGTAGTTCCGTTCTGCTGTGTGAATGGTGCTCGCCTTAATGTCGTATCGCATTAGAAAAATATGATAATAATATGAAAACAAAGAGGCTGGCCTTGTGACGTAACGCACGCGGTGAAATTGGCCGGCGAAACGTGGTGAGTCGGTGACTGATGAGAGTTGAGGAAACTAGATTTGTGGATAATTTTAAGTTGTATATCTACTGTTTATTTCTAACTTTCCGTTGTAATACTCGTAGGTAGTATTATTATTAAGATGAAAGTGTACACTGAGGTACTGAATAGGTTAGTAAATAATAAGGTGGCGTGTCTTATATAAGATTTAAAAATATAGTCCGGAAGGAATCATTTCAAAAGTTTATATTTCTTTTTTACAAATCTAACCATCATGCGGCTGCAAATAAATTGAAAAAGTCTGCAAATGTACAAGTGAACGTGAAATGAAAGCGAATGCAAATGGAATACATACTGAGACAACAAAAAACTCGCAATTTATTTTCAGTTTTCAATGCGATGTCTTGATACTTTTTCTAAACGAGATACAAAACATGCAATGTCATGCGTTTATATATAATGCCAGTAGCTTAGTGCACTACTAATTATTACAGATATCTTATCTTATATCGATAATTGAGAAAATATTTAATCACTTTATGGACACTTATCACTTATCTTCGCTATAGGCATTGCTAAATATTTGGTGATAAAATGGCCTACGATTCAAGTGCCACGTCGCTCCGCATTTCGCAATGTTTGAAAAAGTTGGAAAACAAAGATTATCGTGTAACCGTGACAAGTACGTTATCGGCACTTCATAACATCGACATTGTTTTATCGTTATCGGGCCGATACAAATGCTAAAAATGTATATACGTTTTTAGAGCTGTAACCTTTACGCGAATGTAAGGATTATGAGTCACAGCTCAAGTGGTGTAAATGCCAATAACATATTTTTTCCTTCTCATGATGATATTCATCCAGTTAATATGATATAATTATATATGCCAGAAGGCATCTCGGCGTCTTGACTGTTTAAAATCTTTTAAAGCTATTGCTTTTTGTAAATCTATCCGATTATTTGGAATACTTGCGTTAAGTCGAAACAATTACATTTAATGATTCCTTATCTTGTTTCCAATGATCTAATGCTACTTCATGACTTTTCGCAAATCGTTCATTCAATTATCCTCAAGTTTACAAAAGGGTATAATTATAGTAGCTCATTTCGTCGAGTTTGAACATTGAAAGCACAAGAACTGGTAGTCTGGTACGATTAGCATAATCGTTATTGCTTTATCGTGGCTATAGTTTTCAAACTTTGAACGATTGGGGCTATTTAAGTCTTAGAAATGCTAAATAGACGTACTAACGAGGTTTCTTAAATTTTTGTTCAACTTCCTCCTTGTCGTAAATTCTAGAAATAAATAATCGGCCACAAATTGAATACAGTAAATTAAATGTTCAATACTTTTACAATTACAATTTCCTATTTACAATTAAACGCTAATTGAAACAACGCTCCCGTATGTCTTTAACTCGTCAAACAAAACGTAACACGTTTTCAATTAGAATTGGAAACTGTTCTAAATGCAACCGTCAATTGGCAATCACGATTTTGTTCATTCGTCAATCGTGAGCGGATTGTTTAAACGAGCCGATTGAATAATGAGAGGCAATTCCTCAATGCATTACGGTACTCTGAGACAATACGTTTACCTTCGTTATTCCCAGCAGTGGCAGGTCTTTTTGTGATGCTTATATGAAGCATTTCTTTTGATCTTTCTTACAATGTATCAATTTAAGTAACGTTATAATTCGGGAATTATGGTTGTCTACTGATAATTAGTTGTAGTGATAGCATTACTTATACTGTCTGTCAGTCTGGTCTTATTTTAATAAAGGTTTATTTTATTCTATTGCTTTGAATGCGAATAATGGTTAAATAAATTCATTCAAAATGGAACGAGTTTGTGGAAAGAAATTCTACTGAATTTCTTAACTTACTGAGTCAGGCTAGTCCTGGAAGAATTCAGTTTTAATTTGTTTAAGCCTTATATTGAAGTGAGTCTGTCACTCGATCTGTTTGTTTATTGATCGCAATATGACGCATTCAGTTAACTTGATACTGCAAAGACGGTGTACGTATCAAGTTTGGAGTTTTCGATGAAATCCTTTGTTGTATACTTGGCAGATTTGAAATTTGATAACTTTGAACAATAGTGAGAATGAAGTCTTTAAAATATTTCAACCCAGAGTTATAATTGAAGTATCATGTATATACGGACCGAAACATGAAGAATAATGATAATAAAGAGAAATAAAATACGTAAACATGTAATTACATTAGATGCTGTTATAACTTACTGCACTTAAATGTTGATTAAGTTTGGTTTAGAAATAAATCATTTTTAATTAATTATGACGACTTTTGAATGGTTTGGTGCGCATATTCTAGTCGTCAAAAATGTATACGCCATCTATGTATTCTATAAAAAAAATATAAAACATACAACAGATAATAAAAATAATTAATGTAGGTACAGAAACGGTCTGATTACTGTTTTATTGTACCTATAGATAGAATAGAGTGAATATAGAAAAGTTATCGTTGATTTTATATGAACTTCTCTAAATGTTTTACAGTTTTGAAAAAGGTTTATTTTATTACTTTTCAGTTATTATACTGCTTAACACTAACTATAAAATACTAGCTGATCCGTAGCATTAAGTTATATATACAATCTACGAAATATAGCCTATGTTACTCGTGGATAAAGTAGCGATTGAATGGTGATAGAATTTTTGAAATCGGTCCAGTTCTTTTTTAGCCTATTCATTACAACCAAACAAAGAAAGTTGTCCTCTCCGTAATTAGTGTAGATGTACTTCTACAAAAATGTATACTAAAGTTTATATTGTGTTTCAGACGGGCGGTGCAGACAGCGCGAGCGGCGGCTCCGGCGGCTCGGGCATGGAGTGCCTCCAGCTGCGCTCCCCGCCGCACCCCTCCTTCCACTACCTCATCTCGGAGCAGGCTAAGTCCCTCGTCGCTTTACAGGTACGTGAACACTATCTTACTGACTACTTATTTGAAGCTTGCTAGAGACTGCTGAACGATTTTACGCATTTAGGTTTTCCGTTAAGCGATAGTTTTCTTCCAATTCCAGCAAAGAAAAATCCCCTCTTGTTTTTCCTTAAGCCTTGCGGTAGTGGCTTGACATCAGGTGAACCGCATGCTGTTTTGCTCCGATATACCATAAATAAATAAATACAAATCTATTCGTTCTGGCACGTCACTTGCTGTACATATATTTAATATATTAAAATAAATAAACTTAAAAGTTGTTTATTAGCAAAACTTTGGAAGGTCTCTGATAAATATCGCTTCTTTAGATTCTTAATTATTATCTTAAATCTTTATGATACAATGTCGTCATAAACGACTTATCAAGTCCAAAGTGAACACGTACTTAAAGAGAAACCTTCAAACGAACAATGAATTGACATCACAATTAAAATGCTTAATTAGAATTTTAACAAGAACTTCATAACTACACAAATAATTAGCAGCTTCAAAAGAAGAAAAGGAATCTATTATGATAATGTTGGATTGTTTGAAATTATGTTTTTCATTGGAAATTTGTTTGTATCGATCGATTCTTATTACTACTTAAAACTTTCCAGGAACTCCAGAATGAGGTCGGCGCTCTGCTCGAGTTCCGTGACCTCGTCATCGAGACATTCCCAAACCTACGCTCGAAGATGGCCCCGTCGACGCCGGCGGTCGCCCGGCGCGACTGGGAGCCCGGCGTGCGCGTGCGCCGCAAGCTCGCCGGCGGCGGCGGCGACAACGCGCGCACCAAGCCGCAGCCCTCCGTGCAGGACTCCGGCTTCAGCACCGAAACCTCGTGCGGGAAAGACGCGCACTCCTCCGCGTCCGCATCCGCCTCCGCGTCCCGCTCCCGCCCGCTCGAAGACGAACTGTGGGCCCTCCTCGACGTCATCCAACGCAAAGGGGTGCGATTACGGGATGAGGCAGAGTTGCTTCGAGGGGAGCTGGACGAGCGGCAATCGGAGACTGCAGAAGAGTCGTTCGTGCGTCAACTGTCGACGGGATGCGGGGACTGCACGGACGTGGCGCGGCTGCGCTGCGAGCGGGACGCGTTGCTGGCGCGCGCCGCGCAGCTGGAGGCGCTAGCGGCGTCGAGCCCGCCCCGCGCGGCGCCGAGCCCGCTGGGCCGCCTGGACTGCACGCTGGACACGCCGGCGCGCCCGCCGCGCGTCCCCAGCACGGACAAGAGAAAGTTCGCGGCGATTCTCCAAGAGAGCAATCCCGTGGAACTGCAGAGACAGCTACTCGTGTCCACCGTACAGAATCAGGTGAGAATGATTCGGTTTAATTTAGAATTATACTTTCAATGTACCTTCTGCATCATACGCCTTATCTTGTTTTTTATTTCACGAACTTTCGTCACTGTTTGCTGAATAAATCTTGTATAATGGTTCAATCAAATGATAAGGATTTATCGATTATTTTTGGTAAGGACTAGGGAACAACAACGAAAACATTCAGATTCCTAATATAAAATACTATTCACCATTACTTGAGAAAATAAAAAGATATAACTCAATCATGATTATCATCGAATTTATAAATTCCATGATTATTAGTCATATGCGAATATGCAAAATGAAAGTATAATAAATAGGTTAGCTTTAAGAAATATAATTACTCTGTATGACACCATAGTTTTCACCTAGTTGAATAGTTTACGTAATTAAAATAAATATAAAACGTAACCATGGTCCGTAGCTGTGTCCTAATTGCATTGTAAATGATGTAACAGTACGTGCTTATGGCGGACTTACTAAATACTGTCACTAAAGCCTATTTAATTACTTACGTATATTTGTGATAATTATTACGTATAAATTATACCCATAATAGTTATTTAACTCTTATCACTTACGCGTAAAGGAAGCAATACACAATAGGTGAAAACGTTCTAATAAATTTAGATATAGATACTTTTGAAAATAATTATTATTGTTAAATAAATGGGATTGAAAGATGTTCATTTATTAATTAGGATATAAAACATGAACACAAAAGCTCTGTATCTGACAGTTATCTTGCAAAACATGAAGCACGTCGCGAATGCTATGCGATCAATCATGGTTTTGCATTTACTTTATAATCTTCAGATGCGTATCTATTATATTATATAACTTTGGTTATTTGAAGCGTGTTTGCACAAATACAAGGCTTTAATATGAGTAATATTAAAAAGAGGAAAGATTTGTTTGTTTGTATTGAGTTGACTTCGAAACTACAGGGCCGATTTGGATGAAATTTTGTACAGAGATTCTTTGAAAGTCCAGGTATGACATAGTTTTTATCCTGAAAATCCCACGGGAACGGAATATGTAGGCGGATGAAACCGCGAAGCTTAGCTAGTAACATTTTAATGATATTTCTTGCAAATTAACAAATTTGTTTAGCAATCTGTAACCATAAAAAGCCAACCATAATTTTCGCAAGAACATAGTTAGCAAAATAATTAGCGGGCATAAAAAGCGCGCCAAATAGCGTTTACTATTAGACAACCCTATGGTCAGGTTGCTAACGAGGTGCCAATGACGTAATCTGCTTTCGGCAGAATTACGCGCCGCCGAATTAATGGACCGCAAGAACCTAGTCAAGCATCTCCGTTAGCCTCAAAGATTGTGTTTGTTTATTAACTGCTAATGTTTATAATTTGCGACGTTGAACTAATGTTCCGACGTTTATGAGTCGTTATCATTTTTATCAAAAATTAAAAGTGCCTTAAGCAGATCTCTTTCTTAAAGATTTCTCCTCCTTCAGTATTGTGTTATTGTTTTTCTTTTATCGTGAATACCTAATTTCTATGTACAAATGATACAATTTTAATATTGAATAAATTTATTTCTTCAACATACAGTTTTAATGTTAAAAGTTAAAACTGTATGTTGAAATACATATAGATGTGACATCAAGATAAATCTTAATTTTACAACTATGTAAAATCTTTATTTCAACATGCAGTGTATGTCCATATTAATTTCCATTCCCAAACATGTCTTATATTTTTATAAACCTTCCTAATGTTTGAATAAAAAATAATGTATAATATGTTCAATTTCAGGTGTACAGTGAACAATTAAAACATGCGGCGGAACAACGCACGTTGCTTCTGGAGAAACTAGAACGCGTCAGAGAGGAGAATAGCGATTTGAAGTTCAGGGTAAGATAATACATACATGTCAATAAATAAATATTACTGGACATTTTAACACGACGCCATTTAATCTCAACTATATGATAAATGAACACCCAGACAGTAGAAAATTATAATGTTTATTACATCATAATTTCCTACTCGTTGCGATCGAACCCACACCCTCCGGCGCAACCACAGATCACTCCCTATAGATTCCGCATGTAGCATATTTTGTTTGAATTCAAAGTCACCAAAGATTGAGGAAAGCACGGGGCGTGCGGGGAAGGGCTACTGCAATGTGATTGGCTATTTCAAGGTCGTGCATTTGTTGCAGTGATGGGACATGATTTCTTTTATAGTTGCAACTATTTAAAAAAAAATTACATAAGTTATTGTAATTAAGAGTAATAACAATCGGTGAAATAATATAGACCGATGTTAATTTCTCTGCAAAATCAAGTTCGATTCCGGACTCGGTAAACCAATTTTTCAATAATACAATGATACAGTTTTTATATTTTCGTCAAAATCGGCCTCGCGACTTTGTTCGTTACTTTAAAACTATAAATAGGGCATAAAATTAACATTATTATAAATTTTAGTAAACAATATATTATTAAACCTTTTTAAAAAAAAAGATTTTATATATAACCTGAATTTGAAAGTACGTTAGCTACTTATTTTTATAGATATAAAAAGATAGCTAGCTAATTATTTTTATAAATATAAAAAAATATCGATATTATTCGATAAAAATAATACAGACTTTGAAACATCTCTATTCTTTTTGTGCAAGAAAGACAGCAATAGCATAATGCCGAATGAGTGAAAGAGACGTGTGAAGTTCTGTATCTAGTAGTGTCCATTATAACTTGAGCTCCGCTAAATTTGACGACATTAAATATTATTACTAACAGGTGAAAAGTTATGACATCTTTGTTGAAGTTTGAGCTTCTAGATGATTTTCTACACCATTTCACAGAACAAGTGGACAGTTTTTAATATTTTTAAACGTTAATAACAATATTTCAAAACTACTTTCACTAAGAACGGTGTACCTATTTACGGGTCTAAAGTCTGGACGTAACTGAATAAGTCATTTAACTTACGAAGTTGTATCTGTGCAAATGCATTGATGTGTGGCGCGCGTATGGTGCCTTCTATGCGGAATCTATTGGAAGTGATCTGTGGGCGCAACAGACCACTACCATATCCACTGCGCCAATCGGGTCGTCAAATATGTCTTTGAATTTTATGGTAATGATCGCAAGTTAGAACATAAGATAAATTATGATATAATTAACCGCGCTCGGTGGTTATAACCGCGTAACTTCTGATCGTGTGGCAACTCTGCGATTAAAAGTGGCCTATATGTTATTCTGAATCCTGTATGTATACCAAGTTTCATAATAATCGTTCAATAGTTTTTGCGTGAACGAGTAACTAACATACATGCATCGTCACAAACTTTCGCATTTATAATATTAGTAGGATAGTTCATAAGTAACATAGAATTATGACAAGATAGAAAAGCGACGAGTAAATTTAACATTAAAAAAGTTTTAATTGTTGAGATAAAAGTTTTATTTTAAATCATGTTCATATGAAGCGAGGTGGTTATTTCCTCGTTAATAAATTTATCAAGTAAAAGTTGATTCAAACGTGAACAATTTGTTAGTGAAATGTTGTAATTGAATTCAAACTTTTGATACAATGTGATACGAGGGTAAGCAGTGAATTCTCTCTAAATAATACGCCTATCATTGCATTTACCCTTTACTTTTTACTATAGCTGAGCAAGACCCTTTTTATGTTTCCTTTGTTGAACGCAAAACTTTCATTAAAAATTTCTTTGTCAATTGTTTTCGCGGCTATAATTTGAATTTCGAGTATTTTTTTATATCTGATCGAATTTATTCACGTCCACCTGCTTTGTCATATTATCGCGACATTTGACACGATCCCCATACTCCCTGCCACCTCGTACTACGCTTTATACCTGTCGCCTCAAGGAGACCACTACACAATCCTTTGGCGCGATTATTTTTTTTTTATAATTTTAAACGTCACTTACACGTTTCAAATTCGGCAACTCCGTGCGTTTCAGCTGGAGGAGAAAACGATAGAAGTGGAGGGGGCGCGCGCGCGGCTGCGGCTCGTGGAGGGGCGGCGCGACAGCCCCGAGCGGCGCTCGCACGGCAGCATGCGCGACATGGAGCCGCTGCACATGGACGACGAGCGCATCTCCGAGACGCCCAAGCGCCGGCCGAGCCGCATCCCGCGCCACACGGCGCACAAGGGCGCGGCGCCC
>LQNK01002293.1:0-24826 GCA_001586405.1 Phoebis sennae | reverse complement strand
CCCGCGCCCCGCCCCCCGTCCGCGGGCAGCGCGCGCTCGTTCCGCTCCAGCACCACGACGACGTCGACGCGCAGCCGCAACAAGTCGGCGGTGCCCGTGCGCCACGCGCCAGACAAGGTTCGACCCAAGTCCTTCTGGAACATCTTCACGTTCGAACGAAACTAACAGTGCCCATAGTGCCCATAGTGCTAATACACAAACCGACCCCCCACCGTGTGACAGTGCACCGCAGTGACGCTAATTGTGATAATATTCAGGTTTCGGTCGTCGCCGCCTTCCGAATACATGCCATTATGTCGATCGTAAGTTTTGTTTTCATTTTGTTTTCCTGTTTTTTTTGGAGACGTCGATGTGGAAATTTTTGTATTATTAAAAATTCAAAAAAAAATTCCAAAGAATTTTCATGTCGACGTTTCCGTAACATTAATTAGTTTAGTGGCTTTGGTTCAATCATCCATTAAATCTCAGCATGTTTACTAACAAATACCTAACTAAACCTATTACTCATACTACATAACATAAGACATCTCTACTTTCATGGGAGTATAGTCTTAATAAGGTCAAGTATAAGGACTATAGTTGTAAGTTTCAGTTGCACTAAAGAACAATGTTAGACAAATTGTACCAATAGATGTAAAATTTGTTAACTACATAACGATAAGCAGTTCTATGAAAAACATTGATATTGTATCTAAGTTATTAATTTTTTTTTTAAGATAATAGATGCTTAATAAGTACAATTGTTTAAGAAGACGATAAAATACCAATTAATATCGGAGAATGTGACAAGAGAAACAGAAGAAAGGCGTTGAAAATAAGACTTTGTTTTCTTTATAATTTTTAATGTAATGATTTTTCATTTATTTCATTTGCAGTGTCTGCCCTTTGTGCAACAGCTTTAAATGGTATGGGACTTGTACATATTTGTTCTAACACTTATTTTACATTGGTTGGAGTGCATTGGTTTTCGCTTTGCTCGCTTGACACCCTCGCTTTTTATGTGAATCGGGGTTTGGATACATTTACAATAACATGAAAAAACTATTCAGAAAACGTACAACTTATAGACTATAGTTAAAGAGTTACACACGAATATAGCATGCACATATACTATTCAATTTTTTTAGAAAGACAAACTTCATTTATGACAATTTTCATAGCTAGGTCTAGTAGGGTAATATTACGCAGAAATCTAATATTGTATTAGTTAAGGATAAACTGTCAATTTCAAACTTGTAACCGTAGTTCTTAGATAGTAACACTTGAATCATTTCACAATAGATGCATAGTACTGTAGTAATTTGATTTTTATTTATTGACATAGTGGCATATCGGCTACTAACAGCGCGGAAGCGACTCCGCCGACACTAGCTAATGCACTGTTAGTTCGAAATAAACATTGTTATTAATGAACGAAATGTTTCACGAAATGCACAAAATAATACAAACGTTTGGATAGATAGTGAAAAGAGACGATTTGACAAGCATGATATTGTGTGGTATTTTAAATTTTTAAGTAATTTATCATTGGTTGTCCACTAATCTGATTGTATAATTTATGTTACCCATCCCATTGTAAAAATAATGTCGAATTCTAACATTCCTACGCATTCTATACTGTCAATATGTATTTTTATTATATATTACATACCTGACCTGAGTGAATGCTATCATTACTTAACTACTACTAATATTATATCATACTGTTTAAATATAACTAACATAATAATTTACTAACATGGACGCTAGCCGTTCTCGGCTGTAATTAAAATGAGTTTAACATGTGAAGGTTTCAATGTACACAAAAGTAACACATTATTAATGATGATGATATTTTAACAGAATCAAGAGGCACACATCGAGATCGGTTCGGAGACGGACCGGTACCGAGACTCGCTCAATATAGACGCGAGGAAACTAGAGACTGGAGCGCAACTCGTGGTCGAGTACCTGGCGCGGACGGACCGGCTGGCGCCGCTGTTCCCCAAGCTGCACACCGTGCGCACGCGGCCCTTGCCCGAGAACCTCCTGCAGGACTGCCGGCTCGCGTACGAAACCCCGCAAAACCTAGCTCTCGAACTTTCCAAATCGATTCTGTACGAGAACGCGGATTCCATCGATTTGAAAACGCTCAAGTCTCTCAACTCGCACGGCGACGCGTCACTGTGGGACGGCAAACCTCAGCAATACTTCGAGAGTATGAACTTCGCCGCGACCGTCGACGAGGGGAATTTTAATACCAAGGAATTCGACGAAGACTCCCTCGCTTCGTGAATCGGTACGCCATTCCAATCCGCAAGCTTCTGTTCGATTTTTGAATTTGAATTAAATCTATAGAACGCTGTTGCGATTACAGACAAAAATGATAAATAGAACTGAACTTTTGTTTACATTTGCAATGTTTTGCTTTTAGGTGTGTTTAGCATGTTTGTATAAAAATTTTTGAATATTTCGAATTTTTTCAATTAATGCTTAGATTAGGCCATTATTAAATTATAAAAACGAGCTCCCGGTATAAAATGTAAATGCATTAGTGAAATGAAATTTCTGTACATGATAATATCTGTGATAATTTCACATTTATATTGTATTTCTTTATGAATGATGTGTAAGGAATTGTAATTAATTTTTAAATCTTTATTTCTAAATTATGTAATGCTTAATTAATAAATAAAATATTATTGAAATTTTTCAAGTCCCTACTGCAGAGTCCTGTTTCGTAAGTGTTAAAATTTTAATATATGTTTTCAAATTATATGCTCATAATATAAAATGTACTGTTTATAGTTATAACGAAATGTATTGGCGTTTAGTCTTATAGAAAATGGTAGCTATTGCCAGTCATTCCTAAGCCTTCGGCTCGACTGTATTTAAAGGTAAATGAATTGAATGAATGTTCAACAACTTCAGTAAGGCTGTGAAATAGTGTGGTTGCGATTATCGAAAAAAGATCGAATAAGAATTTGTTTAACTAATAGGAATAAAATTTATGTTCGTTGAAGCTGTGACATGAGGCGATTTCCTAAATAATTTAAAACATTTCAGCCTTTATTGTACGGGGCGTGATGTCGCAGCTTGAGCGAAATAAATAAAGATCCACAGGGGATTCGGTCGGTGTTTCGTATTGTAGCTATTGTTGTTATTGTCAAACGTCCAGTGTCCACGTCCTTTGCGATACGCACGACTGCCTGGTAGGTTATGTGCTATAGTTGGCTATATACAATTATTATATACGCTCGGTTACAAATAGTAGGAGACTGATTTTGATAAAGGCATAGTGATATGTTTATCAATGTAATGTAAACCTTGTTTAGATTTACCTTTTTTCTTATTTTTATTATTTCCTATTGTATAAATTTATTGCCTGTTTGGGTTTAGCGATTTAATGCCTAGCTATTTTAAGTAATATTCCAATTTCTATCTACGACTGTATTTTATGTAAAATAAGATTTAATGTAGCGAATTAAAACGATTAAGTTAGCATATTGTACAGCCTCATTCATGCTATAGTAATTCTGTAAATTATTAAGGCACTATCTAATATTAAGATAGTCATTAAATGTCTAGTTGACTTGAATCTAGTTGGACTTGTGTAAAGTTGTACAGAAATCATATCATTATATACAAATTACTTAAATAAATTGTTCATATCAAACTACTTCTTTCATTTTCAACTTTTATTAAACTGAATTTCAACACCACAAAATATATACATTAAGAAACAAGGTCAGGAAACTTTAAATGAAAAACGTTGTCGAAAATAAAAACATTTAATATTAAAAATTGTATTCTGACGAATATCAAACAATAACTTAATAAACTAACAAATTGGTAACCTTCAAATACATGTTTTATAAAAATAGGTTCTATATTAAATTTTGTTTGTGAAAGTAACAAATTTTAACAACCATCAAAGTACAATAATCAATGAAATAATATAGAAAATTAAATCAACTAACAAAAATAAATAACATGTCTCAAATAATGAATATTCTGGGAGTTAATTTTATGCTTTTCGAAGTTTACATCCCAAACTTATGTCGATAATTTCTAAGGTTTTGGGATCTTTAGAAATCTTTATGAACTGGTGTTGATTCAGCTCTGAAACAAAAAGTATTAAATACGGTTTATTATATTATTCCATAAAAACATGCTACAAGATAATCTAGTCATTTAACAAGTACAAACTAGGCTTAAAAGGCATGTTTTAAAATTTATATGGTTTTCAATTATTATATCAAACATTTGTATAATTTACTAGCTGTTTCGCGAGACTAAACGAAGCTTTATATATTTCTTTAAAATAAAGGGTTTCCATATATGGAACGCTTTGAGAAATTCCTTACTTCACATAGTGTTTCCAATTACACAAATATTGTTTATGAATACAGATAAGCTTGGAGAAAAAATTTTCGAACGGCTCAGTCGTTTATGTGACTCAGTACATCATTTAGTTAAGTTTGCTACAAATTGAAAATTCATTATTTTAGTTCTCCAGTTATGTGTTATTGTGGTTTTTCTTAAGGACGCGATCTCAAAACAGATAGCTTAGAAATCGCACCCACAGACTGACACGGCTCAACACACAAGCGCATTCCGGGTTGACGAACGGGAATGGAATGATCTTGATACTTTAGTATTGTTTTTTGTATCCTGATTACTTTTTAAGTTCATTTTTAATGCATAAATAAAAATTAGTATTTCTCCTGTATTGTCTGATGCTTTGGACGTAACTTAGTCCAGGTTGCCTGGAGGAGATTGCTTTTTAGCAGCATAAAACTTGCCTTTTGGGCAAAAATATTCTATCGGTATTTCCTGTGAATTTTTGAAATGGGTTGTCAGAGCTAATATCTAAACTACGAGGAACATAAAAAAAATGCTTCAGGAGCTTCGAGGTCAATTTTGAAGAAAATAAAAACTGCAAGCATGGATTTTTACAATATTTTTGCAATTTCAAAAAAATTTCATTCAAAGATTGTGCTTATGAAGAAATACGGAATGCAGCAATGTAGAAAGTAGCGTGGTATATGGTGTTATCACACCACACACACCACCATTATAATTTTTTACGTAAAGTATCAAGGCAGTAAGCGTGGTTATATTGTGTTCGTACAGCGATCTTTCCGTGTCGAAATTGTTGGTGACAACCGACACAGTGTCCACACACGACAGCGGCCGAGCGCGGACTGACGATTTTTCGATAGACTCTTATTACCACAGGTTAAAATCCAGCTTGTCAGCAAGATATATGAAAATTTTAGATTCTTATTTATTTTTTTCTGCTTTTATTTACATTTTCGTGAATATTTTTACCATGGTTTTGAAAAGACTATATCAGCTTACCTTGAGTATTTTTTAAAAACGATATTATTTAAATACTAGCTCAAAATTTATCCTGAATGAAGCCACAAAACGTCAGTTTTGTGTAAAGAGTTAACGGAGAATCGTTTTTACGACCAGAAAAATCAACATTTTAAACAAATAAATTACGACCTTTTTGAGATAAAGAAGTAATCTATCTATAACAACAATTATATTTGTTTGGTTTAGTATAATTTCATCACAAATTCTACCGAAAGATAGCTTATTTTTGTCTTATCCGAGAACGCGTCCTTAATGGTTATAGGAAGTAACATGTGATTAAAATTTAATTAATAATCTGTCTCAAACTATAATACGGCCAAATAAAAAAACTAGAATACAACAAATTTCAATGGCCGATTATTATCAATGTAAGAACATTGACAAGAGTGAAATAAGAACTTTAAGAAGAACTTCTTTTGCGAACGCATAAGGTTGAATTTTGCAAAATATTTCTTCCTCTCGCTCATATTTAACTCCAGCTTCGAGCATTAATTTTGTATGAGATAAGAAATGTTTATATATCAAAGTGTTAGTAACTATGACTTATAAAGGAAACTCACTCAATAAGGAAAAGAAGCATTTAGCAGCAATAGCTCGCGTGTGTCCAGGAAGTACGGGGCCTTTTTTCATCAAGCGAGGCATGGAGATTGGCTGCACTCCCTCGCACAGACATTTGTACACTTTGGCCATCGTGCCTTGGGTACCCCATTCATCACTGAAATATTTTGATAAATGTTAGAGATAGAACGGATATCCGGTAACTATCCGATATCCGGCCTTGTCTCGGTTAGTAAAATAATAAAAAATATATCTATTATACACAAATCATATATCATAATACATGAGGTTACGGGCAGCGTTTATTAAGATAATGAAATAAACAAACGAACACAATAAACAAATGCACAACGAACGTTACGTAAGTTTCTTTTCAAGTAGCAAAGTTATGAGATATTCTTTGTATTGATACTTCTTGATGGAATATTAATTACTTTTATTTAACAAACAAACACATTTTTATACTTTCAATTCAGCTGCGAGACACGTCATACTGTATGAATATTACATCTATACCTGTATAATATTGGGTATTATGCCTTTATTATATACTAGCAGTTTCGCGCGGCTTAGCTCCCGTAGCATGAGGTTATATAGCTTACATTCGTCAGGGATAATGTAGGATATTTCCAATGGTAACATATTTCGAATCGGTCCAGTATTCAATTCAAACAAACAAAAAAAAATCTTTATCATATTAGAATAGATCGGTTTATTACGTAATTAGGTATTATACATTAAAATAATTATGAGAAGTGTATTAATAACAATTAAAAGCTAACCGAATAAGTCGTCCCGTATCTGTAGTTCTCTCAGAGTCCCCAAGCGACACTTTAGTTCTGTCAAGACTGCCTAAAGGCGTCTCACTTCTCTCGCTATCTTTGTTGACCTGTGTTTGTATGTATGTCTGTGATTTCTCCGGCATATCTGCTAGCCCAGCCTCGTGTAGTAAAGATTCTATGTGTGCAGCGGTTGGTACGTTCTCTTTGTTTGCTTCTAGAACATTTAGAAAGACATTATTAAATTACGATTTTAGATTGAGATGTTAATCAATCCGGTTGGATAACGTTCACAAAGCTTTGATAGTACTAAAAATAATAAAAGCTATATTAAACGAAAAATCGGTTAAATAACGATTGTAAAATAATGTATAAGGAAACAATGTTCAAAATAGTTTAAAAAGATTTTAGTTAATATGGAAAGCACTCACGTTAAAATAAACACAAGAAAATACTAAAAGCTATATTACTTAAATACCACTACGTTGTCCATGTTTATGAACTTGTAGATAAATAAATAGTGAAAACTTATTGAATTGACATAAATATATTACGTTACACACCTAAATCTTCTTCCACCTCCATTGGATTCTGCTGACTTTCTTTAAAAGACATGTACCCACTATGACGGAATCTTTTAGGCTGGAACAAATTAAAAAAAAAATCTTTTAATATTGAATATTATTCTATGATAAAGAAATTATTGCACTAAACGACATAGTTTCTTCTTTTACTGTCATGTTAAAATTTAATGTTGATATGATATCATAGTAATTAATTATTAATTAGGGGAATTTTAGCTTGTTTATATGTATACCTCCCGTTCCCGTAGGATTTTTTAGATAAAACTTATCCTATGTCCTTTATGGGGCTTCAAACAATATTTGTACAAAATTTCATTAAAATCCATTACTTTCGGAGCGTATTCAATTCAAACAAACAAACAAAAAATAAAATCTTTCCTCTTTATTATATTAGTAGAGATTATTACTTACAGGCGATACCATTACTTCAGCTAGTTCTTCAGTCTGCGATAAAGCCCGAATCCTTTGCGTCGGCAAGTCCGTTATATCCATTTGCTCTGCAATATTTTGATCTCGAACAGAAATATTGGGATCTCGAACAGAAATATTGGGATCTCGAACAGAAATATTGGGATCTCGAACAGAAATATTGGGATCTCGAACAGAAATATTGGGATCTCGAACAGAAATATTGGGATCTCTTACAGAAATATTAGGATCTCGAACAGAAATATTGGGATCTCGAACAGAAATATCTGGGTGTTGGATAGAAACATTTGGATCTATTATCATTTCTGATGGTACGTTAGCAATTCGTGGTTCATGTTGAACTAGTTCAGTTTCTTCATTAATTCTCTGGAGAGCAGATAGCCGGCTTGACCGCCTTCTTGCCAGTGGTTCCTAGGGTTTAGAAGATATTTTTTTATTTAAATAGATATATTTAATAGATGTAAAGGCACACAAAATATGTACAGAAGAATCTTTTTCCAATCATATAGATTTATTTCATAATATAATACATATATATATATATAATAAAATTAGTTGTAAACTTTTAATTAAGAACTTTAAAGCCAATCAGTGTTACATTCGCATTTATAATATCAGTCAGCAATACCGTCTTTACCATAAGGGCACACGGGGCCCGTGCCCAGGGTCCCCATTCTCAGAGGGCTCCCAAGGACCAACAATTTCTTTCACATTCATTTCTCTAATCCCAAAATATTTTATTCGGATTTCGGCCAAATTACATTTTTTCGTTAATCATTTTTAGATTTATTTAAAAAGTTCCATTCTAGAATAAAATAAGTATGCTACTATGTAATTTGTGTTCCTCTTTAGTAATAGTATTTTTCTTTACATTCCAAAAGCGCCCAAATACTTGTGTGCCCAAGGGCCTCCACATAGTCTAAGACGGCCCTGTCAGTCAGGATATTTTCGCTAACAAGAACTTTGTTAATTTAATTTTTACCCTTAGCAAAACCAATAAGCGAACATATTGAAACATTCTCTGAAAGAAGTTGCAAAAATAACGATGTATTTTTGTGACAATAAATTTGATTTCAATTTTTCTGCACTTTTAAATTTGAATTTTTTCAGTAATGATTAAATAAATAAATAAAAGTTTAAGTATAAAATGAAACTTACCTCCATTTCCACCTCGATAGCCTGTTTCCTAGTATAGCCGAGGTTCCTCAAAAACAATCTTTTCAAAGGTAATCCTAAGTTGGCTCGAACCTTACACCCCACGTGAGCCGGACGATCGAGCAACATGTCAGCTGATGCGTGGGTTATGTCGTAAAATACCTCCTGTAATATATTATCATTTGTTTGACCTCGCTTTGTAATAAATAATAAAATAAATAAAAATACATTTTCCAAATTTTTGACACAAATAATGGTTTATACCAGCATTTTATACCATTTTATATAAACTTGTATGAGCCTCTGTTGCCAAACTAAGCTAAAAGCTTGTACACAGACAAATTTATTTATCTATGAATTTATTGTGGTCAAAACAGTTATCCTTAATATATCCCAGTTAAATGTAGATATGTATAAAAAATGCATGCAAGAGAAATGTGTGTATGTGTGGGTAATATAAATCAAGACCTTTCAATCCATACTACACTCGTCTAAATTCATATTAATATCGCCTTTTCCAACCTACCCCTTCCTATCTTCATTACCCCAACACAGATTTCGTTAATTTCTGTACTCAAGATTCTCTTTAAGTTGTACTCAAGATTTTTCGTATGTATTCATCTTCAAACTTTTCCTAACTATTCGCATATAAAATTTAATCAGGACTGGATAAACAATACTAAAGTTATCGTCAGACAAAGTTTTCCTCTTTTTTTAAACATACAATCGATCTCAACTCTGAGACGACGCTTCACTCGGTGAATTAAGTGCTTTCATTACAAAGTATACTATGTGTTAGATTTTAATACGGGAATTCAGTGAATATGTAAAATTGCCCAAATTGAAATAAAGAATAAATATTACCTCCCGTAATTCCAAATTATTGCTTGCAATACGTGATTTTATGTAGTTCGTGGTCAATTTTGTCTTCTTGTCGATCTTTAATTTAGTTTGCTTGCGTTTTTTCGCCAATTGTTCTTGTTCCAGTTCCTTAGAAATATTACGTGATTTATAAATAACATAGTATTCTCCCATATTTCATTTTAATTTAATCATTTTAAATTATGACATGTAGGTTATTATGTTTTGTGAGGGTAGTCGGAAAATTTACGTGAGCACTTTTGTTGTTAGTTCAAAAAACTCTGTAAGTTTTAATAATTAAAATAAAATCTATTAGTATTGAGTATAATTTGAGTAAAGTTAAAATATTTTATACTAAAAACTTCAATAAATATAATTTTCTTTAAAACATACTACGAGTATAAGGTTAAGATTTAATGTAAGTATATTTCTATGTATTTATGTGTTTGGTACAAAATCTTAGTATCGATAAAAATCATTTCTTACTTCTAACTCGATTTCTTGAGATACATTGGTTGGTTTAGGATCTTGTATTGGCTGTTCGACTTGCTTATTTTTATCAACATCCATTTGCCTGAGTAATAAATAAAAACAATAATTATTGAGAACATCATATAATTATGATGACATGATTTTTTTATTTAAGTATAAAATTTATAATTACCTTAAAATTATCGTAATGGATACAACAAAATAGGTTTAGTAGGTTTATAGGATTTTTTTAAATATGGAAAATGAATAAAACAAAGGACTAACATTTCTTGAGGAGCAGACATTTCAGGAGGCGGGATTTCGGATATTTCAGGAATTTCTGTAGGGTAAGACATTTTTTTAATTATGGGAATAGATAATTAGTAAGGTTAAATATGTGCAAAATCAAGTAAACAAAATAATAACCTTTTTCAAAATCTCCAGCAGTCCTCAAGTCTTCTACCATTGCTGTTAAATAAGTAAAAAAATGTTAAAAAAACGTATTCATGACTTGATATATTTTCAGCATAAAAAATAAATTAAAATCGATTTCCACCTTCTATCTCAAAGCGTAGTGGCTCGGCCAATACGTACTGAATACCTAGATGTTTACTTATAATATACCTAGATGTTTACTTATAATATACCTAGATGTTTACTTATAATATACCTAGATGTTTACTTATAATATACCTAGATGTTTACTTATAATATACTTAGATGTTTACTTATAATATAAATAGATGTTTGGATGTTTGTGTGTCATTGGGAACTAAATCAGTGAACGGATTTTAGTAAAATTTTGTATGTAGACAATTAAGATATTAATATTTTTTTTTATCCAAAATTAACGCGGAACGAAGCCGTAAGCAAAGCGGAGTAGCTAGTGTTTTTTATGGTTCCGAACCTTCAAAAGACAACATCGGAACCCTAACAAGATCACTTCGGCGTCCGTCTGTCTGTCAAGAGCGTTTATTTAAACGTTCAATCAATATATGGTTCCACGCAGCGGAGATGAGAATGTTGAGATGGATGTGTGGGGTGACAAGATCAGATAGGATAAGGAAGGAGCATATAAGAGGAAGTTTAAAAGTGGCACCGATCCCTGATAAGGTAAGAAGTAACAGGCTAGCTTGGTTTGGACATGTGATGCGGCGGGATGATAATTATTTTGGGAAAAAGTGATAAATATTAAGGTTGATGGTTGGACAGGAAGTGGTAGGCCAAAGAAACGATGGATGGACTGTATAAAAGAAAATATGAATGAAAGAGGTGTGCATGCGGAAATGACTAAATGACACAATCTCAAGTAACAGCTCAAGTTTTGTTTATAATACAGTGCAACGTCACAAATGTCATCTCAAGAGCATACTCAAGTCTGAGATCGGTTTATTAATACGGGCCTAAGAGAGACGAGTGGAAGGAAAAAACCCATTGCGCCGACCCCAAATAATGGGAAAAGGGCAGGATAATGATGAATCAACAAATACTTACACTTTCCCATTACAGACATATCAAGTTCAGAAATCCTCTCCATTTGCTCAGTTGCACGAGCGACGCGTAATTTGTCGTGAGATTTTTCATTGGAGAAGTCTAAAGGTATTTCCAGAACACTGTGCGAGGCTGATATATCCCGTGCCATCATCGTTTCTATCGTGCGATCGGATATCATCAACATTTGTTGGTATGGATGCAGCTCGCCGAAACCATCCTGAAAAAATACACTATACATATAATAAAACTGTAGAAATGAAAATTCTGTACATTAAATATATTTAAAAGTGGTCAGCGGGTCGATATAGAACCCAAAAAATATGGTTAGATTTATTTTGTCTGTCTGTCTGTGCGCGAATGACAAGAGCACTACTGATCCGATTCGAGTGCGGTTTTCACAGATGTATTTATCATCATTCAACTTAACATCTGTTGTATATAAATTTCTCCCCCTAGTTCCCCTTTGATCTATAGAATAGATCCATAAATGCGAGCGCAGCCGCGATCTGATTCTAGTATCGAGCACTTAATAGGATAATAATGAATTGATAACCTCCTCCTATTTTGAGAAGTTGTTAAAAAATTATCTATGAATCTATAAAGTTGGTCGGTTTGCTTGATTTATACATTCAATCAATATGTATCCTTACATGTTAAAAGTGACTGTCCACAACTTATAAAAATCTGTTAAAAAAGTAAACAAATTTTTATAAGTTTTATAAGGTGTGGAAGTGTTAAACAGATTCAGAATTAATGTCTTTAATAATTCAACCCAATCCTACTTACATCAATTGGTCTATTCTCAGGCAAAGTAGGCTCTTTAAGTGTTATATCCTCAACTCGAGCAACAATGTTTCCACTGCTCTGAAAATTTATAAAAGTATAAACCCTATGTATTACAGATACAAATACTTGTTAAAGAAATAATCTAACAAGAGTTTTTTTAATTATAGAAGAGGAAATTTATTGAGAAACAAATATTTTCTTAGTCTAAATTATAATAAATCTGTGGAGGTCAATTTTGTGTACCTATGTAAAATATTTTCCAAAATAATCAGGGGGTGATTAGGGATTGATACTGATGCCAAAAATGCAATCAATAAATTTTTTGTCTGTCAACTTGTCTACCTGTATAACTGTTATAGAAACAAAGTACTTGTATAATAGTATTGTCTAATAAGTACCTGTATAAGTTCTAAAACTCGTTCTTCATCAGGCTGTTCTTCAAAAACTAATCTTGGTAATGTATGGCGCCTGTGCTCATGGGGTCTTTCCACTTGTGGAGACCTAAATATAAACATACTTGACATTTTCAAATTCATAAATCTATACTAAAATTATAAAGAGAAAAGATTAGATTTTTTGTTTAATTGAATTCAATAATATATTATAATATAATTAATAAAAAGGAAATTAATGCAACTACTGGACCGTTTTTGATGAAATTTATAATAAGACAGTGTAGACAGTACTTGTGTACAGATATTTGAAACACGAAGATGCTTGTATTACATATACATGATTTCATTATATTATAAGAATGTTACCTCTTATGTGTAGATTTCATAACATAAGCATTAATCATGCAAAGGTCACCTGTAAACAATTAAAACATAATTTTCAATTAGAGGTAAGTTATTATATTACCATATTCATTTCATTACAGTTTATATTTATTACCATTCATTATTGTCATTATTACTATTATTAGGAATACAAAATCTTAAAAACTTTACATTTAAATCACATATTAAAAATTATACTAAATTCAAATAAAATTATTTAAAGAAGCATAATACTGACCAACAAATACAGTTACTTTTCTGTGATACAGCCGCACAAGACCACGCATTAGCTGAGAACTTAAACGGAGAGAGAATCTGTTAGAAGGCTGACCAGATTCTTGTAAAATCACTTGTAATAAATCATTGCTGAAAACCATTTCAAATTTAATATCTGAACATAAAGACGAGTAAGTCACCATATTTGATAAATGATATTCTAGTATAATCTTGTATTTGTTTTAACGCGAGTACTTTCCATTTTAAATAAAATACTTTTTAAACTTGTGAAGAGGAGAACTCACGGGAGACAGGGTTTCCCGTGACCACGCTCGCTGTAAAGTGCTCGAAACGTCGGGTTAAATAATAATGTAAAATAATGTATAATAAACCGCGTTTAAAATCCTTTAAAAAGTATTTTATTTAAAATGATATTCTATTAAATAAATAAATAAAAATATTTTATTAACCAATTTCAGAGTTACATTAAACTTGTGTCCCTGGCTTCAAAGATAGGCGCAATTTGTGATATGGAAGCCAGTTCCTTCCTACGGAAAAACTGCTGGTTAACAATTTTCTACTTACCATATTTGTCGAATATCCTGGGACCAAAGCTGACGTTGGTTAATTGTTTGAAAACGCAGAGGCCAGGAATCCGCCACCCAGCATAAATAAAATCTTCCCCCTCTCCTCAAAGATTCCACGGGATAAAACATATTTAGGCCGAAAATTTCTTACGATGTATTTATACAAACTAGGGAATATAAAAAAAACATTAGAAAAATTAAGTTGCAATAAATAGGCAACCGCAAAATCAAAGTCAACATAGGAAATGTTGCCAATGAGCCTAGTTTAAAAAAAAATTAAGAAAAATATACATAATACGCAAGAAAGGATAAATAATAATTGAGAAGTCGTTATTTTATAATTACTACAAGGCTTATTAGTTACCTTGTATGATATCCTAAAATGGGTTGCTATAATTCGAAGGGTTGTAACTTCTATCCAACCTGCTATATTCTAAGTTCTAACGATTGAATTTAACACACAGAGAATGAAAAATAAAACTAACTTTAATGAAAGTTTCGATTCCATATATTACTCAATAAAGAAAACCATTAACTGAAAGCTAACAACTACGTGTTAGGCGTTAGCAATATTGTTGAAAATGGCGGGAACAAGCAACAGCCAACAATATATTTGGGATTTGCCGCCAAATTTTGACATAATTTTAGGGTAAAATAAGGTTGGTATTCACTAGGCAAAAAAAATACTGATTATTGAGTATTATTCCTAGAACAGCTATTCACAACAAGATTATTATGAATGAGAGATAACATTATTGCCATTCACAATTACTTTTGAGAATTGAGAAGAAATAGATTTTATGAATGGCGCAATTTAAAGATATTTTTCGCTTTGATTCGGTCCAAAATAAAATAATAATAGTATCAATAGTCATCATCAAAGATGTACAAAAGTATTATATAGAACAAGGTCTCTAACCTACAGTGTCAGAAGTGTGCATATACAGGGTGTCCCGTAATGAGTGAAGTATCTCTTGGGGGATGATAGCTGAGCTAATAATCTATCAAAAAAACCCAATATAGGTCGTACGAAAATATCACTATTTTTGAGATATTGAAGATTTTGTAGTTTTTTCAAAAATGTTGACCTCGTTCAATGTTTTATATTACTGTGGCCGTAATTCTTATTTGTTTTTCATAATTTTTTTACTAAGCTTTCTTTATGAGTTGCTTTCTTGGATACATGCATTAGATATTAATAAAAATATCAGACAACGGAAGAAAAAAAAATATTTATTTCAAATTTAGTACAGAGTAAAATTTTGAAGTCAGATTTGATAGTCTGTGGTTTAAAAAAAATGTACTACACTGAGACGGTCAGTAAACTTAAAAACTTTTGTATTTAATACCAATTTCAAAATGGTATAAAACTTATGGTTTTTCCCTATAGCAAAAAAAATATTGCAATTTGAAATCAATTTGGGACACATTTTAATGATACGTCCAGGATGATATGAAATGTTATTTTTTTCCATGAAAAATAAAATATAAAATATTATTATCGGTCAATATTAATAAAAATACATAATCTGTAAGGTGAAATATTATGAATAAATGCATAAATTTTCAAAAATTTTAAGTAGAACCGTTATTGTACCATACCGTTGAAAACGTTTGATTTTACATGATGTGCCACATTCTACCATGGAAATAGCTGGAAATTTGAATTCAGCTCCCACTACACCTATCATCAGTTCGATAGATCAATAATTATGGACCCGGAAATCTCAGGCGATGTTGGTTAGTCTCTGAAAAGTTTGGCCACCATAGCTACAATTTGGCACAAAAGTAATTGTTTTACTTTTAGATTTATTTTAAATTAATAAAATAATATTTTCATAGATAAGTATTAGAGAATATTGGAGAAATGTGAGGATATTGTAAAGGCATACGATAAAAGTGGACATTAAATTTCATGAAGGTTTATGCATTTATACACAATACATCACATTACAAATTATGAATTCTTATTAATATTGACCGATAATAACATTTAATTTTATTTTTCATGTAAAAAAATAAATTTTCATACTAAGTATCATCCTGGACGTATCATTAAAATAGGTCCCATATCGATTTCAATTTGCAATATTTTTTTTGCTATAGGGAATAACTATAAGTTTTATACCATTTTGGAACTGGTATTAAATACAGAAGTTTTTAAGCTCACTGACCGCCTCAGTGTAGTACATTTTTTTTAAACCACAGACTATCAAATCTGACCTCAAAATTTTACTCTATACTAAATTTGAAATAAATATTTTTTTTCTTCCGTTGTCTGATATTTCTATTAATTTCCAATACATGTATCCAAGAAAGCAACTCATCAAGAAAACTTGGTAAAAAAATTATGACAAACAAATAAGAATTACGGCCACAGTAATATAAAACATTGGGCGAGGTCAACATTTTTGAAAAAACTACAAAATCCTCAATATCTCAAAAATAGTGATATTTTCGTATGACCTATATTGGGTTTTTTTGATAGATTATTAGCTCAGCTATCATCCCCCAAGAGATGCTTCACTCATTACGGGACATCCTGTATTTAAAAAATACCAATATTTTTATGTGCACATAGACTTGCTAATGTTAAAGGTAAATATTAGTTAAAACGGAAATCTTGTCATAGGCGTAAAACAATTTAATAAAAAAGTAGCAAACCTTTTAAATCTATTAAAATAATATGTTTTACCCCTCTTAATCATTTTTGTACACAAATTAATTTTATAATTATTGATAGGTATGATTCCTAAACATTATTTCTACTACTAGACCCTGCCTTTTAGGATTCCATATCTCTTCATGTAGGACTAGTATTAGGACTGTAATGATCATAAAGCTTAAAGTTAATAATAAAAACTCTGGAAATTTGGTACAGATAATTTATTAATATTAAAACTAATTACAATCTACATTGATTAAAATTAAAACTAAATTAACAACCGGAAACAAGTTTTTTATTGTTAAAGTGACAATACATAAAATATTTACAATATTACGTTGGATGCATCCATTACGGAATTGACCAATATGATTAAATTTCGTATATTTTAGTTGTGATCACTACACATTTTTTAACTAAAAGTCCGACACTCGATCCACGCATGAGCACCTGTCCCATTGTTATCTAACACAGCAGTATTTTTTAGCTCAAAACGAACATCACTAAAAGTGAAGCTATACAATTTTATATTACTGTCAATTGCCGAATTCATTATTAAAACTAAGACATAGTTTAACATTTTACGAATTAAAAGTCGAGAATTTCCCATTCACATAAAAATGCAAGTCTTCAAAATGATTTACACATGTACATTGTATACCTGCAATAGGAATTATGACGGATAGTCATAAAACAAAGGGAATTTTTCATCAAATATTGCACATGTTGTGGATTCTATTAGGTGAATAACAACTACTTTGAAAATTATTTATATGGCATATTCAAATGGTTTCCCGTTATTTTCGAAAGCTGCCTTAAGCCTTAGTATGCTGGTTTTATTCAAATCTTCATTTGTTACCCCATGTTTATATGCTTCATCTAATACTGATTTGGCTTGATCATATTTTTCTTCTACTATGTGTAAATTAATTAATCTTGAATAGGCATTTCCAATGCTTGAAAGTGGTAACTTGGTGTTAGTTTTCAAATTTTTAATCAAATTTTCAATGAGCTTCACATTGCGTTGTAGGTGGCTTTCTTGAAGTAGCCTTCGGAAGATAACAGTTTCTGCATTTTTTAAATATTTATCCCATATCGCTTCAGCTTCGCTTGTTTTTCCCGCTAATAGATATTCCATCCACAATAAATTTAATGGTAACATTATCCCTTTATCAGCAGCAATTTCGGCAATCTTTTGACCTGTAAATCAAAATGAATAAAATGAATAACATTTACCAGGTAGAAAAGAAGGTACATTTTTTTTTCTATACAATCATAACCAAACATAAAACTTTTTGAATTTAGTTATCCAGCACACAATATAGTTATTTAATTACTTACATTTTTGGGCTAATTCTGGATTACTGACAGCCGATTGCAGTGCCAAACTCCTTGGATATTTGACCAGAGCTTTCTTCAAATCTTCGACATCGTGAGTCGCTTCAACCACAGCTAACAAGTTGTTTATGTGCTGATCACCTGATCCTTTTGTAAAAGTAGCTTGCGTGAGTTTGTCATCATAGGTTATATTCTTGCGCATATTGTCATCTAAGTATTTGCCCAACTTTTGAATCAGTTCCACATTGCCTTCATTGGCCAAATTTTTAAGCAGGAACTTCATGACATTAGGTTTGGGAGTAACACCCTCCTGTATCGCCTTAATGGAACAGTCCATCGCTTGTGAATATAAGCCATCATGAACTAATTTTTCAATATTATCCGACACTTGTCTCTTTGTGGGTTTCGGAGGCTGTTTTGGAGGAGCCACTTTCTTTACAACAGGAGCTTTACTCTCTTTAACTTGAGCATTATTTTCTTGAGGAATGATGAATGGTATTTCTCTGTTCTTTGATTTAAGATGTTTTCCAAGGTAAATGAGGAATTCGTCAGATGGGATTTCACCTTCTTCTTGAAGAACAGTCCACAAACCCACGGCCTTGTCAGTCTCGTCTGCTTTACAATATGTGACAAGCAAATGATAGAATATATTTGATCGATCAACAATAGACAGGTCTTTGGTAGCTTCCAATAATCCTTCAAGATATTCCGATTTGCCTTCCTGAAAAGTGAAAATAGGTAATTATAAAAACCGCAAGTATAAATTTCAGAAACTTCGAATCTATTGGTGCAGTTCCTTAAGGCCGGGCCAAATTTTGAGAATTAAACTAAGGTAATTTAATTTTATAGCATGTGATTTTCTATTAAGATTTAAACGAAAGCCTAGGAAAGTCAGGACAGCCTTCCCTCCACCCCCTCCTATATACTCGATATTCTATATCACGTGTATTTTTACTTTTAGTACCTACATTATTTTTACTTTTTAAAATATTCATAAAATACAGGATTAGGATTAAAAATTCATGTGAGTACAACAACCCCCTCCCTCCTGTAATATATCGTGATTTTATATAGATCCCTTCCTTCCCTCGAACCTCACGTGATAGTCGGTAGGTTGATTTTTACTCTACCTTATATATTTCATTAAAAATTAATCTTTACCTCAACATATCTCTCACAAGCATCATTGAGCCTCCTCTGCCGAGAGAGAAGTCCGGGTGTTTCTAGGATCCGTCTCGCTTGTCTCAACCTTCCGCACTCCACGAATGCTAGCACCAAGTCATGAAGAATATTAATTTCACCGTGAATCTGTGGATATCAAAAAATCTTACTTGTTTGTTTGTCCCTTCTTCACGCATAAACCACTGAATCGATTTAGTTGATTTTTTTTATAGGGTTTGTTTGAAACCCGAGAAAACACATAGGACAGATTTTATATAACGGGCAATGTACGTAAAATTGCGGAACACAGCTAGATTACGAACTTAATTACTTAGAGAACACAGTATTCTACAAATATTTCGTTTATTTAAACACAAGTTGTTTATAAATTTTTGGATTGGAAATTTTATATTAATTGAGAAGCAATGGTATTAAATGTTGTTATATATTAATTCATGTGGTATCATTTGAATTAATAGTTTATTTTGCAATAAAATTTAAATAATGTGTGTAAAATTTTAAAATTAGATAAATGAAAAAGGGAAATTATAATATTTATAAAACAATGTTAACTTAATTATACAAGAATGGTTGAAACTTTACCTGTGTGCTCAAATCAGCAAGCCATTGTAATCTATTAGCATCTTCCTTTAATATTAAAGTTTTCATCAATTCTCCCTTCCATGGAGTGCTTCTGTATTTATTGCAACAATTTTCAAATTCTTTCAACGCTCCATCCAAGTCATCTTTTAAGATATGAACTTTGATGCTGGGTCCCAATAATACATTTGACGGTGCTACATAATTATTGTCAATCAGTATTTGTGTAAGCTCTTTTACCTGTAAGAAAGCATGCAATGATATTATTGACTGTGCGAAGCGAGGTCTGAGTCAAAATGGCCTGGCGATTATATGTTTGCATGTAGGTATGAAAAAAAAGGGGTGAAATACTTGATTTTCATTTGAATATAGTCGAATGAAAGTTGTTACTCTACAAAAAAAAAGTTTATCAAAAACTAAACAAATGCGCGGCTTCGCTCCTGTAGCATGATGTTATATAGCTTTTCTTGATTAATACGAAAATATTTTTTTCAAATTTGACTAGTACTTACTGAGATTAGCGCTTTCAAGCAAACTCTTTAGTTGTAAAAACTCTTATTGAACTATTAGTACTTTATAATATTTAAATAGCTACATTACCTTAGCTACATCTTTTTCTTCAGCTAATGTATTCAACATTTGCCAGCATTTAGCATTTAATGCAAAGTTAGAGGAAACATCATCTACTGGCTTATTTTCTTTGAGGAATTGGAGTGCCTCATCATATTTATTCTGCCTGATCAAGGCATGTGCAATGAGAACAATTTTGTTTCTATGTAAAACAAAATTAGGGTCCCTTTCCTTAATTAACTCCCCAATTTTCTTAGCTTTTTCAACTTCGTTATTTTCTGCATAGAATTCATAAAGCTTTGTCAGTGTTACCATTGTCAATTCAAAGTTTGAACTCTTAAGTTCTTCTAAGTAGTTCTCTAATTTTTCCACTTTATTTTCCTTCATGTAAGCTACAAGTAACTGTTTTTGCAACTTTGATACATTACTTCCTTTATCCTTATTTTTAGCAATTAAATTTTCAATTTGTTCTGATGTTAGCTTATTATTCCTTGTGAATTTCGATGGCCCAATTGGAGAAAATTCAAGGTCTGAAGATGTAAGGTTTGATAACAGTTTCGAAATGTTTGTAGTCATGTTGTTGCCAAGGTATTGTTCTATCTCTTCTGCAGATTTCACACTTATACGAATCCCTCTATCAAGTACAGCTTGCAACATATTTTCATTTAATTCAGGTGTCTTCAAGACTTTCACTGCATTTTTAATAACATATCCTGCTTCGTTACTTATTTCAACATTACTTGATTGGTCAGTTGAAGAGTCTTCATCTGTTTGAATTTGTGGATTGGCACTTATAACATGAAGTATTTTGACAAAGGAATCAATGTCTTTAGTTTTTCCTAAAGAATTGACAAGAGATTGTGATATAAATGAAAAGCCTCCTCGGGGCTGATACTGTTGAGCTATATTTGCGGCCTCCTTTATTTTATTAACTCTTAACAGTTCTACTAAAACATTTCTTGCACTATGAAATATTGGTACATTTGCAATTTGAAGTTTTAAAATAACATTTTGTGGATTATCTTTCTTCAAAAGGAAGGGTATTACATAATCTCTAAGAGTTTCTCCAGCGGGACTTATATTTTCATTTGCCATATCACGTATAATTTGCAGGAGGCCCTCCTCGTCACCTTCTTTAGCTTTTTGTACTAATAAAGGCCAGTAATAATGTTGACGGATTTCAAAACCATCTTTTTGTAATTCTTTAAACAGTTTCTGTGCAATTTCTGCACGGCCTTGTTGTAATGACACTTCAGTTGCAATATACACTGCTCTTGGTACCAAACCTTCTGCTTGTAATTCTTTACATGCCTTAATTATGTCATCTGCCGGTCGATTTAATTTTACTAAATGTTTGACATAAAAAGCACCTTTGAACATTGTTTCATCAACATTTGCAGAAGAAGGCATTGTTTGCATAATTTTTTTGGCAGTATTATCATAGCCTTTATTAAGCAGCCGGAATATAAGGTTACAAACTTCTTGATTATACCCTACACTTTTTCGTAAATGCGGGAAAATACTTTCCACCTTATCTTCATGTCCACCAAGAGCCATATGTTCTATGACATCTAAAAGGTCCTGGAAAATAAAAATTTAACTCAGTTTTGATAAATTTAATAAAGTTTTAAGATTTTATTTGAACAAGCACTGTGTAATTACAATAAATACAAAAAAGTTACCTTGTCAGTCAAGAAGGCATCTTTATCTTCCGCCATAGCAACAATTTTATTCACATTATCAACATCACCTTGTTTGGCATAGCCACAAGCCAATAAGGCATAAGTACGATTGGATGGTATAAGTCCTGCACCAGCCATAGTTTCTAGAACAGCCTTTGCTCCCTCGGTATCACCATGGAATGCATGTCCCATAACCAGAGCATTGAGAACGGGCTCAGACACTGGCATGTTGAGTTCCCTCATTTTCTCAAGAACCTTTGTTGCACCTTCAACATCACCTTCTTGACAATACCTCCACATTAATCTTTGGTATGTTACACTGGAAATCAAAATTCATCATATCCTATTACTTTATATGACTTATTCAGTATAAGAATATTCTTTTAATGGTGATAGCAGTACATAAAAAAAATCTATAAGAAAAGAAAATGAATATAAATAAAGAAATGTTTCATTTCTTTATTACCTATTTCATAAATTACAAAATGTGTTTAATTTATCTTAAATATGAAAGCTTTATATATGTGCTTAAATTACCGATTAGGTTGCAGGCCCTTTCTTTCCATTTCTTCTAGGAACTTGGCTGGTGAGAAAGGATGCTCATTCTCCAAATACACTCGTAGGAGTGCATTGTAGTGAGAGACATCCATAGGGATGCCTCTTTCGTTTAACACATTCCATATTTTCTGGACCAACAGTGTCCTTTGTTCAGGAAGTTCTTCAGGAACAAGTTCACCTTTACAACACATGAGAAAAAAATATTGTTATACTACTACTAAAGCATAGATATATGATTATTAATTCTATGGGTTGAAAACTTGTGAACATCTAAAACTATATGATATAAAGTCAACATAGTTAATTAATAAATACATGTAGTAGTAAGTAGTTTATATTTAAATATTCTGGTGGTCTTTATCCATTGACCTCTATTATTAATAATAAATGAAATATAACTCTTGTCTGTCTCTACTTCATCCCTTAAACACTAATAAGTGTATCTACTCGGCTCAACTAGTGTAAAAACAATTAAAGATAATTGAATACTCACCACAACACCTTATTACTAACAAGGATTGTGAACTAGTAATGTCATTTTTGGCTCGAATTTCATCAAATACTTCATCAATATCTTTTTTTGAAATTCTTCCATACCGCCTTACTTCTGAATCTAACCTTTGCAGTAACGGCTCTAGATTTTCTGTTTTCTTTGAAGTAGCATAATCTCTCAAAATTGTGCTGAAATTGATCAAAATACACTTCTATATAATGTTGTATTATAATTTATATTTATATAAAGACTAACAAACAAACAAACAAACTAAACAGTCCAAACCGCTGGATGGATAGAGCTGAAATTTGGCATGCAGGTAGATGTTATAATGTAGGCATCCGCTAAGGAAGGATTTCGATCAAATCCCACATGAACGCAGGAAAATAGATATAATTAATATAATATTCACTATTGCCAAAACTATTTGAAAAATGAAAACATTTATGAAATTGTATCAATCAATGACTATTTGTAAATTAATTAAAAATACCTGTTAGCAGCACATATTGATTTTGGGTTTAATAGTGAATTTGCTTCTGCTGTTTTAGCAGAGTTAAGAATTAAGGTTCTTGCCGCACCAGTGAAATACCGCACAAATTTGGTCGACCGCAATAAAGAAGACATTTTCGTTTAAATCGTTACGATGTAATCATTAACGGTAACGATTAAATTATGGAATACACTTTATTTTTTCTTTTTATAAATATAAAAATTCTTAAATATAAATTTTCAATTGAGGTTATAACTATTATGTCACATATGACTGCTGAACTTAACATAGATAAAAGACTTACTTATTAAACATAGACATTTTAAATTTTTTATTGCCATTAAGATTATTAAAACAATATAATTTATGAAAATATTATTCATCATGCCTGGGTTTATCATTCGAGTGAGAGTAAAAAGAAGAATATTATTATAAAGAAGATCTTAAATCATTATATTTTAAGACGTTACACAGGTCACTCCTATAGATGATAGCTTGGTCTTTTGGCAAGCTTACGTGGGGACACGGATGAAACATACTCTTTGTGGAAGTATAATTTACTAATATATAATTTCAATAAAACTAAAAAAAATAAGATAATATTTAAATTGATTTCTAGATTTTCTTTCCATTTTTGTAGTTGGCATCACATTAAGAGTATTGTTTTATCTTACGAATTTTAATTTAACCAGCGTTGCCAATGTGTGGGGAATTCCCCGATTTGCGAGTAATTAGGCATCGGTTGGGGAATGGTTCTGTGTGGGGAATTGTGGGGATTTAGTCATATCCTTCATATCCATTGAAAATGCTGATAATTTGGTTAATTCTTAGTATTTTCAATGGATATGAATGATTGATTTTCCCTAAAAAAAAAACGTCATTTAAATTTTCGTGTAGTTTTATAGGTATTAGAAATCTCCAAAATCCGGTCACGGTCTAAAAAAAAAAAAAAAAAGCTGCCGCACATTTTTGTGTCGTTTTTCTAGGTATATATAAGAAATAATGTAAGAAATACTTGATTTTTGTTTGTGGGGAATATAATATTTTGGACCATATTTTTGCCCCAATTTGGGGAATTTAACTTTGGTTTTCGGGTAATTTCGAATAAAGGCATTGGCAACGCTGAATTCAACACAAGATTGAGACTTTTTGGCGGGAAGTCAAACTAAGCGGGAGCTTTAAATTTTACTGCGATTTAAATTT
>LQNK01002292.1:78713-97376 GCA_001586405.1 Phoebis sennae | reverse complement strand
GCGAGGGCTGCCGCGCTAGCAACCCTCGCGCGGACGGCTGCAGCCGCGCGGGCGGTGTGCACGCAGCCCCCGCCCGCCATTGCGTTGGCGCATGCGCAGGTCAGTGCAAGTACTCAATATAGGCTAGCTGTATAGCAGGAGATCGGTACAGGAGGTTTCAACTTGAAATTAAAATAGAAAAAGATAAAACGACTTAAAGATACTTTTAAATCGACACTTCATACGGTCGACTTTTGTTCTAATATTTTAATGTCAATTTTCTGTTCTGTCCTGTTAATTTTTTTTCCTCAAAAGCATGCCGCATGTCATAAATTTGCTCTTTCAGGGTACTGATTCACAAATCCGATTCGGGTCACAACGATGACGTTTCCATTGAAATCTGTTAGAATCTTGTTTCGATGTTCGATACTTTCCGATTGAAATCGCATTTGTGGAATAGGGGGTCAGAACATTATCCAGTTTTGAACGTCGATATTTATTTAATTTAGTATAATCTCGTGTTTGTTTTAACGAGTACTTCCATATTCAAAAATCCTTTAAAAAGTATTTTATTTCACATTCACTACTTACAATAATACCATACAAATCTCTTACACACTCAAACACTAACACAGCCATATTTACACGCACACACACAAACACACACACACACACTTTACACGCGTGCGCAATATTTAGAAATTTATTTTTTGTATAAATAAGTTCACTTTATATATATTTCACTTTCTGTTGAAAAAGTAAACACTCCTCAATGTACTTTCTAATTGGGAGAAGCCACTGGCTCCCGACATACAGTTTTTTTTAACCAGTTCGGGAGCTTACGGATTCATTTACTATTGTACCAAGTGTTTTTTATGCTAATCAATGAATTCGTATTTTATTTATGTAATTTTATATAGGCGGCGCGCGACCCCGCAGCGCGTGCGGGCGCGTGCGTGAGCGCATTGCGTCGATCCGCGCGCGCGCTCAACGCGCTCGCGGCGAGGTACGGCGCGATAGCCAGGACTGCGTTCCATGCGCACCCGTCCACGCTGAGATTGTTTGATATGTATCCTTTTTTAATGTTTGACTTTGACGAACATTTTTTTTTTGCAGCAATTTAAATTCGTAGACTATGTACTTATTCAGAGACGATTCGTACTTTAATTTTAAAAAAAATACAATTTGAGTACAAATAAAATATTTTGATATTTTTTGATTCAATAAAATTGTAAACTTTTTGTGGATAAAAACAGGAATATTTTACAAGAGACATACATAATATCAAAGTGAATGAAAAAATATAATTAAGATATTTAGATTCTATATACTAATATTATAAAGCTGAAGAGTTTGTTTGTTTGTTTGAACGCGCTAATCTCAGAAACTACTGGTTCGAATTGAAAAATTCTTTTTGTGTTGATTAAACCATTTATCGAGGTAGGCTTTAGGCTATATAACATCACGCTGCAACTATTAGGAGCGAAGAAATAATGGAAAACGTGAAAAAAAACGGGGAAAATTATAACATTATGCTACGTGAGCGAAGCCGCGCGGATCAGCTAGTCTAAGATATATTAAGTAAATTTTAACCAAGCCGGCACAGCGTTAGATGACGCTGCCAGTGCTGTGAATGTGTAGTACTTAGACATAGGTTTAGTAATAAATATGTATAATGTATAATATGTTTGTTATTATATTATATGTATGTTAGTCTGCAAGGTATTTGTTGTATATAGGTCTGTACAATGTATTTGTCAATTTTGTAATATAAAAAAATAAAGTATACAAACGTGTACTGTTTGTGTATTGGCTATCCCAAAATATTCTGAAATCATATAATTATATACAATACATTTAACACCAAACAAGCGAAAAATCCTTAACTCCCCACCAGTTCTCAATACACCTACAGTCAGTTAGCTCAGCTCATAGAACGCATCACCATGAGCCAAGTGGAACGACCTGAACTATCTTCCAAGGAACTGAAGCCCACGAGTTTAGAGGAAACTATAGCTTTAGCTCCCGCCGCGGCTTTGGCTGAAATATCGGCTAAGTTATTTGATAATCCGACGACAGGATCTGGGATAACACATAGGGTGAGTCAATATATTAAAAAGTATGTTTAAGTATCAGTTATCTAGTTTCCATAGTACAAGCTTTGCTTAGTTTAAGACTAGATGGCGTTGTGTTAAATGTCCAGGAATATTTATTTTATTTTATTAATTTGATATAATTTCTATACCATTGTTGTCGCTCTTCGCGTTAAATAGCAACATGCGCAGTAATACTTCCAGCAAAAAGTGAAATGTTTTCTTTCAGTAAGATTTTCTATATAAAAATGTAAGCATAATTTCCCTTAGGGTGGCATTATAAAATTACATAAGATACGAAGATTTTTTTTCATTATAGCGCAATTCCGTAATCATTGATTTGATATGCAGTGTCAGTAATGTAATGTTAGTACTTTTTCTCAGCACGCAGAAGCAGTAATAGCAGCTGTTCGAGCTGTAGGATCAGGTCTAGGTGCTGGGGCTATCTGGGCTCGTGACGTTTGCGGTTCCTGTGCAGCTGGACCCTGGTGCAGAGTGGCCCTATCACCTCCCAGCCGACCACCACCTGCAGACCATGCTGCTACGTTACCACTGTCGCATAGGTTAGCGTTGAATCTGGAGGGAGTCGTGTTGCAGGGGTAAGTGACACACAGACAAACACACATCGCCCGCCGTCAACAACAATAACAAGCTAAGCATTCCCGGGTCCAGTTCAGGAATCGAGACAGTTTGGGTTCATGTATCGATCTTTCAAATGCCAGCCTTTGACCACCCACAGATTTTGGGGCTACTATACCACTGTCGCATAGGTTTGCCCTTGTCTTGGAAGGATGTAACACACTCACAATATACACACACAGTAGTGGCCTTAAAGTGTTGCGAACAAGGCGATCGTGCGATATTTACGTACGTAGATACGTTCCATCTCACGTCCTGCATAATTATGTCACTGGACCCTAACGTAGCATTGTCGAAAAGTGCATGAGCCTAACTCGCAAGCCCCTCCCCCCCTTCCTACATATGGTCCTGACGAATGACATTCGAACGTATATACATACTCTCGTATACTCATACTATATCCTTTATGATACATAAATTGTTATATTTACCAAAACTTATGTAAACTTGTATTTGTTTATTCAGCAATAACAAGAAGAAGCCGATGCGGCAAGTGAAAGGCGTACAAATAACTGTAACAGCCACGCCCCACCCGCGAACCAATGAAAAGGTATGTTCTTACGTACAGATATGTACGTATATTTATTATTTTACATGTATGTATATTTATTAATTAATTGGCTCATTGACAGTTATTACAATGTAACAAACAAAAAATTATAATAGAAAAGACTTAATATTTAATATAAAACTATATTTTTCTTTGTTACATTAGTTAAAAAGGTTAAAACTATTCTCTATCTCACGTCTCTAAATTTTTTCATCTACCTTAAAAACAACAAATAAAAAATTGTTTAGTTAATAAATAAATTTTAATGCGATCGAAAGTGAACTTATATTTCATTTATTTATTTTTAACCATACAACATTACAACAAACCATCCATATTATCTAAATACCAAACATTAAGAGCCAATTTATGTTACTAAACAAAGTCTCACAAATATTACTTTGAAAAGAAGTTGTCTTAAGATGATATTTCAAAATACGGAAAAAATGGAGGATGGTAATTACACCGGTGCGAGCTTGGCCTAATCCTGAATTACTCTCTGTCACCTCTTACGACACCCACGGGTAGAAAATGTGGTGGCGACACATGTATTCTAACCCGAGTAGTAGTATTCTAAATTAAAATATGTCCACAAACAGACGGTGGAGCTCAGCAACATCCCGCCCATCCTCTGCGGAGTGCAGACCGTGACCCCAGTGCGGGATTTCTTCAGCGCACAGCAGTTAGTCAGTGTGCCTACTGCGGGATTGTACACTGTGGCCGTTGAAGCCGCCTTCGTTGATGAGCTGGGACAGCTGTGGAACACTGGACCCAGGACTACCATAGTAATTAAGGTGAGTGGTGACGTCATCAGCGAGGTAAGTATGGTGCCATTTACCTGTAATCAAGAAAATTTCGTCCCTTCTAGCTCAGCGTCTTTTCTCTCTAGCCTTCTGCCGTGGTGAGTCTCTAAAGGTCTGTCCTTAAAATTGCCTATCTCTCTCTTAACCCCTTTATCCTCTCTCTCTCCCTTAACCCATTACCCTCTCTCTCCCTTAAGCCATTATCCTCTCACTTCTGTGGCTTCCTTCTGGGATTTCTTCAGCGCACAGCAGTTAGTCAGTGTGCCTACTGCGGGATTGTACACTGTGGCCGTTAAAGCGGCCTTCGTTGATGAGCTGGGACAGCTGTGGAACACTGGACCTAGGACTACCATAGTAATTAAGGTGAGTGGTGACGTCATCTTGGTAAGTTTAATTAGAGCCGCCTTCCTGAAGCTACGAAATTGGGGCAATTATAGGTCTTTCCTCTATGGTATTGTGCCCTGGTAAGTCTCTCCCTTATCCTCTGTCCTCTGTAGCTTCCTTTTGGGAGTTCTTTAGCGCACAGCAGTTAGTCAGTGTGCCTACTGCTGGATTGTACATTGTACCATTTTCCTGTAATTAAGAAAATTTCGTCCCTTCTAGCTCAGCGTCTTTTCTCTCTAGCCTTCTGCCGTGGTGAGTCTCTAAAGCTCTGTCCTTAAAATTGTTTCTCCCTTAACCCATTATCCTCCCTCTCTCTCCCTTAAGTCATTGTCTTCTTATTTCTATGGATTCCTTCTGGGAGTTCTTCAGCGCATAGCAGTTAGTCAGTGTGCTTACCGCAGAGTAATCTACATATATTATGGCAAATGGAAATGCATTTAGATTACTCTGAAGACTTCATAATACAATATCTATATATATATTATGGCTGTAGAAGCGTGGCACCATACTGATGATAAAAAAGTTGGGTCCTTTCTAGACTTTACATCTCAATTGTAGTAATATTCACAAGCCATGTGTTAAAAATTCCCAAGTAATTTTCCTATTTCTTCACGTGCGTTAGCTTTTATATAATTGTCATTTTCTTTCAGGCTCACGATGATCCAAGCACCAAGGGAAATACACAAGCCGCTAGAAGTCGTTTTTGATAAATATTAAATAATTATTTTGTATTTTATGTATACGATACGATAAGCTGAAAGTGTAACTTTGTGATTAAAATATTCTCTTACAAATGAAATTGTATTTTATTTTCCCATAATCAAAAACATACTACACATATGAAAAGCACTCGGTATCTCAACTGCATCCAATTTAAAACAATTATTTTCAAGTAATTTTACAATTTGTAACCTGACCTTTGTTTTTCTTTATCATAAAGTAAAAACAATTTAATGTTAAGATTAAATACAGTTTATTTTTTAGAATACCGAAAGTCATTATGTTCTACCAATTACTTATGTAAATAAAAATAGATAAGTCGTAAACATAAGTCCGCAAATTACATGGATTATAGATATGACTTCAGTGTCTGACAATAGTTTAAACATCCAGCTCACCTGCAATATAAAGTAATGCACCTTACAACCTATAATAATAGAGTAATACAATAAATAAAAATTGATATACTAATAGATACTACTAATGCACAGCTATAAAAAATCTATGATTGATATTTGGGCTTTATGATTATGTATAGGAAATACTTGTTCAATAAGACAGGTCTATTTGTTAAGAGAACTCCGAATATAAAACGTATGTAGGTACGTATACACATAATACATATTAAAAACCTCACACGTTTAATCTCCTTTTTGACCTAATTACAATTTTAATTATTTGTTGATAATAACATTGCTTTTATCACAATACATTTAGTCCAATTTCTTACTCTCTTTGTTCAGTACATAAACAGAGAAATGACCAATAATCGGTATCAATGATAACTGTTATCAAGGTGTGCTGATAAGAAATTCGCCTTACAATATCAACTCACAACGTTCTCAAACCTTGCCGAATGACGACCTATATACAATGCGTGTTTACTTAATTCTCGCCTTTATGGCGTATGTGTATAGAGTTCACAGTTCTACATTATGTGACAGTGAATTTTGTGTTTGTAAACTGAATAATAGTGAAAAGGATGACGCTGGTGAAATCGTGGACTGCTCCTATTACCCCACAGTTTTCAAAGAAAACTTGAGTTTACCAAGTGCTGTATATACTTTAGATCTGTCATGGAACAATTTAACTTGTGTTAACTCGTCTCGTATTTTACAATCTACTACGTTGATAGAGTTGTTTTTGAATAACAACAAAATAACACATATAAGTGTCGATACCTTTCAACTGCCTCAGTTGAAACGTCTGGATTTAAGTGATAATCATCTGGAATCTATTGAGAAAGAGACGTTTAAAAATATCAACAATTTAAAATATATTAATCTAGCAAACAATAGATTCCACTCAATGTCTGACTTATGTTTTCACCATCTTTCAAGTTTACTTGAAATGAATCTGGATAATAACAATTTAGGACCGAGTCTAAAAAACAAAAATTTGTTCGACAGAAATGGATACGGTCTGACTAACAAAATACGATCGCTATCTATAAGTGGTATCAATTTAAACATTGTTCCTGACAATTTCTTTGTAGATGCATACGATATAAGGAGATTAGTTATTTCAAACAATAATCTAACGGAAATATTTGAACTACCGTTTACTTTAGAATATTTGGATCTTTCTGATAATCCCATTACAGAAATATCAAGCGAAGATTTTTCTGATGTTCCAGCTTTGAAAGAACTAAAACTAAATAACTTATGGATCGACGAAGTCCCTGAATTTGCTTTTGCATACTTATCGAGTTTAACTAATTTGCAACTTGAAAGAAATAAAAATTTAACAATCTTTAGCGATCTTGCATTTGGCAAAGAAGTATTGGACGATGCAGATGATTTTGCATTGGAGAGTTTTTCGGCTAAAGGATCAAGGTTGACGTCATTATCAAACAAATTAGAGGTTCCTTTCGGTCAGCTTGTTCATTTGGACCTACAGGGTAATTTATGGAACTGTGACTGCAATCTGCAATGGATTAAAAAGCTTCAAATTTCTGAAAGAGACTACAGTCATTTACGGTAAGAACTTATGTACCTATTATTTTTAAATGAGAATATAATTAATTTGCAACCAATTAAGATAGGCAACGAGCATGTATAGCTATTGTTGTCTTTACACCTCATTATAACTGCTAATTTCTGATAAGTAAAAACAGTACGTGACTGCGTATGCGAATCCTTTAAAATATACCTACTTAATCAATTTCTAATTAAGTTCTTAATATTCTATTCTGAAAATACCTTCTCAATCCTAAATAAGTTATATGTACATAGCGGTCTACTAAATAGGTAAGTAGGTATGAATGTTATAATATTAGCATGGGCGTACCCAGGGGGGGCAGGGGAGGGCAGCTGCCCCCCCCTGGACATCGTATACCTCTCTACTCTCTATTGTTATTGATTAAATATTTTATTTTGCAGTAAATATGTTTACTTTATTTTGAAAAAAAAAACAGTTCTTTCGTTAATTCCCTTAGGTCAAATAGCCGACCCCGACTGAGAAATGGCTTGATTTGCCCTCCCCTAGACCAGAATCTGGGTACGCCCATGAATATTAGTCTTAAAAAAGGTACCTATTGCAATGATCTGAATACACGAATTATTAAACAACAAACAGAACGACACATTTCAAATAAATATACCCAAATATTTTTACTGTTTTCAGTTGCTATACACCAAAATCGCTGTTCAACAGTAAAATAATGGAACTCGACGAAAAATACTTTGTCTGTCCACTACCGAGGCGTTACGTTGGAGCAATGATCGGTGTCATATCAGCTTGCGTGCTCTTAACAGCGATGGCGGTATGGATATTTCTAATCGTGCCAAAGAATCCATCGAGTTTCAATTTCCTCAAAAATGTGGATATGTCCTCGGCAGGATACAGTGCTCTTCCCGTGCATATGGGTTTAAGAGATGCACCATAAAGTAAGAGTCCAAAGAAACAAACCTTAATGTATATAGATGATATATGTAACTATTTTTAAGAATAAATTATATTTTTACATCTAAGAACACTATTATTTTGATACACTTAATTCCATTATGATTTCTCTAGATAAGAAAAGATTTTTATTACAATAATTGTAAGCTATTTTCAACATATTTTTGCTGAGAAACTATGTAGAAAGAATTATGGGAAATGGCATGCAAAGTAAATGAAAATACGAATTAAATTCACTTCATATATTTATAAAATACAAAAGTGTACAAAGTTTACAATGATTATATAAACTTGTGCTACGTTGAAGGCATTTGTGCTTACAATTGTATGTTCAATATCCGAGACTAGCTCTATACACACATACATGTAAAATTATCTAAAATTCTTATAAATATAAATATATTTATTAATAAGCAGGCACAAGCGTTTTACAAAAAGGCTGCGATTGAGCAACACTTATTTTTATATTAGTCAATTCAAAACAAAAACTTTAGTTATCAAATTGACGATATTATCTGTAATAGAAAGTCTGACACATTAAAAACGAAAAAAATATAGTGAGAAGTTATATTATTTCGTTGGTAATATATTTTAATTGATACGTATTTATAATGCATGCTACACAGACTTGCTAGGAAATCTTTTCGACATTACATTTTTTTGAAACAACATATTTGGGAGGCGAGCTTGTTAAGGTTTATCTGTCTTATGTCATTATCTAGATAATATACTTATTTAACCGCCATTGTGTCTGAATGATGATCTCAAAATGTGTGTAGCAATCAGGTGTTTTTAATCAAAATTGATAACACCATGATTCAATGCTTAAAGCATTTGTAGATATTTTAATTGAAGTCATTCTTATTCTATTTCGAGTCTTTGGTCATTTGAGCCATGCTTATATTTCATTATATATCGATATGTATGTTCATATTATTTCAGTGGATTGTAACGACATGTATTTTCATGGAATTAATATGCTATTTATAAAGCTTTCTTTTTGCCACAACCTTTACAAATATATCAAGCAGTCTTTTAGCACTTACAACATATATATTTTGTGACATTCATTATTTAGATTTAATCACACGACATTAATAATTAATTACAAAAGCCAACACATTTTTATGTTCCTTGTTTAATTGTTTATTATTTATTATCAAAACTTTATCGAAAATGCCAAAGCTAATAACTATGATACATTAAATTCAATTTAGACAGTTGATAGAGCAATAATTTAAAATAATTAAATCAGATCTACATATGAAATTGTCAAACATAAACCTTTTTCTCTTGATATATTCTCTGATGATATTTTAGATTGACAGAAAACTCATGGTTAAGCAAATTCAATACTGTTTATAAAGAAATTATTTAACCCTAATCTTAGTTAATTCATATCTAAAAAACGTAAACCTGAGACAAATGCTGAAGATTTCCTTAATGATAACAGAATTTTTATTTCAGACTGACAAAGTTCAATGTACAAGTTTGTACGCAATAGCATATCAAGAAATCAATTTAATAAATATTAAATACATTTATCTTATCTTTGATATGATCTTTATATTATTTATACATACACACTTGGCAGATTATACATTTCTTAAGAGAAATAATTACATAGGCTTGTGAAATATTTGTTTGGTAATAAATTGATGTAAAAATACAACTTCAGATATTTATACATAAGAATTTATCATTATAAACATTAAATTATGTAGCTGTATTTTGATATTACATGATAATTGTACATTATTTTTAAACCTTTGTGCTTATTACAATATTTATAAATACAAAAAAATAGTATTTCTACCAGATCTATTTGTCGGCATTAACTCTATCCGAATTTTATATTAGTCAATAACAACAACTTTCCGTAATGGTTAAATATAGTAAGAATTACGATTATAAAGGTTTGTAAAAGTCATCTAAATAAGTGGAATACAGCATTATTTTAAGGTATAGACAAGGATAACAAAGATATCTTAAATCTTGCTTATACTAGTTCAAACTAGTTCCTCTAGTAATTCTTGCTTCAAAGCAAGAATTTCTTTGTATAAATTAGTTTTAAGTTCAAGTATATTCCTTAACTTTTGCATTTTAAAGTTTATGGCAGTAAACCTTATATTATTATTACCTTATTAAAAAGTTGAGTTTATTATTTATATCTAATCAAAGTTTGTGCTAAATATCTTAAACCTAACCTAGAATATGACACAAAATGTACATTGGTTGCTTAAATAAATGCTTATTTAGTCTTTTTTACTTAGAACAAAAAATTGTATATATATATAAATAAACAAAAGTATAGGGTATAAAAATGTAAAAAAAAAGGAAAAAAAATATCATACTAATGCATTTTTAAGTTGCATGACTGCACTGAGATTCGTTAATTTCGCAGTTAAAAATGAGTATTATAAATCTACCCTCCACATTCACATTTTCACTAATTTAACCTTAATTTAAACAAAAATGAATTTATCTTTATTAGGATAAATTTCGTTGAAACAGCATTAAACAAAAAAAATATTTATAAATTACTAACTATTAATTATCTAACTAAATGATAATAATGCAATATAAAATACATTTGCACAGTATAATACTTGTTATAAATGGCTCATTCATAGTGAATTTCGTTTTTCTTTTATTTTTCCCACTTTTCATTCATTGCACGCAGTGTAAAGTACCAAAATAAGCACAGCTTGAAAAATTTTGGGTAAAAGTCTTATAACTAATATTTAATACCAATATCCATTTTTATTAATATTTAAATTCCGTTATGGTACATCCAAAAATATTATAAACATAGAGATTGTGGACTGAGAGTAATCAATGTATAATTATTAATTATACAGTTTGAAGTCATTATATACTGATATTATATAATTGTAAAAGGATATGTATTTGCTGTGTGTGGATCCCTTATACATAAATACAATTACATTTTTGTTTATGTAAAATTAGGACCATTTCTCTCCATTTTTATTGACTCATCAAAAATACTTCCTAAATAAATTCAGAAATTTCAGTGTAAATTTTGTATATACCAAAAAACCAAATTGATTACTACTTACCCACCCACCAATTCACCTTTTCCACACTATTATCTTGTACTGCCATCAGCCACACTACTGATATCACTTAAACTTAAGTCCACACTGTACCAATCTTTACTTCTACAGTCTAACTCACTAAATATAATAATAAATAATAATAATAAATATAATAATAAATTCACTGTCATACAAGTCTCAAATCATCTCGTACACAAATCTCCTCGTGTCAGACGGACGTCTCACTGTTTAAACGCAGCACAAATCTATTGCTCTTCGGATCTACAACTTCTTCACTTAAATTGAACTGTGGTATTTGTTTTATCGTGCAAATCAGGGATATATCTCCTTGTCTGAGTTGGAACTCTATGTTATCCGCTAGAGGTCTCGCTAGAAGGTCGTCTGATATTAAGGACCAGCGTTGTTCTGGTCTTGCTTCCTGTTCTGCGGCAAGAACTGGGCCTTCTACAAGGAATGGCTCGAGGAATGCTCGGGGTGAAGCATCTTGGGAGAGGCATCGAGCCAGGTGGGCTAGGACCTGAAAGTAATAGGAAAGGATTAGTTACATGCAAAACAACATTAGGACAACAAAACACTTTTTGCTATGTCATTCAATGAATCAATCGCTTGAATTCTTGACTCACAAATCCAAGATAAAAGCAATAACATCATACGATTGCAACATTGAGATAAGACAATGAATTGCTTTGTAATAACTAATAAGCCTTTTTTTATTAAAAACTAAGCTTCCCAGTTTCAACCACATATATCTACCATTCCTCTAGGATTTCTGGAAAAAAGTACTAAATAAACTAATCTCTTTCATCTAAATCGGTCCCTATTCAATTCAAATAAACAAAAAACTAAATCTTTCCTCTTCATAATATTAGTATAGAAACTTACAGAATCAGCTGAGTGTCTGGGCTGTTGTCGAGTAGCCCGTAAATATTTCTGCAAGGCTCGGGCAAGAGACGGAAATACTGCTTGGGCTGCTTCACGAGGACCTAGTGCTCCTCCTGAAATAATACAAACACTTTGAAAATTTCATAAGAAACAAAATTTGTCTATATTTCGAGTCATATATTGATTTTTGTTACCATACATAATTTGACACAAATATAGACTATAACCTCAATTATACAATAAAATACTTCATTAATTTGCATCCTCTACAGTAGTAGTATGTAACTGTATATTTATCCTATATTGGCCAAACAAAACTTCCACAAGTCTCCATGTATCACCCATAATATATCACACAAATAACCCTACCTCTAAAAAAACGTCTTAAAATTATTAAATATTGAACTAAAGATTTTTCACACTATTTCCACTATTTATTTTCAAACTTTATTTAATTACAACCGGTAGTAGACTACCTGATAATGACTTCTCGAAACCGGTTAAATAGAAATAGTATAAAAAAGTCTTTCATTCAATACTTAAAATGCATTTCCACCAAGAAGTCACAATACAATCAATCAATTATATTAAAAATATTAATTATTATTACCATTGGCAGCCATCCTAACTCTCCGTACATGCGCAAACGCATCCTCAGCGGCGGTATGAAGCCTGGCGCGTCGTTTTCTCACTCGTCTCTCTCTCTCAGCCTCCTCGTAATATCTCTCGTTGTGAGCTGAACCAGAATCGCGGCGGCGAGACGCACTGCCCGTACAAGAGCCGGTGCCACTTCTGAGGATACAAGAGAGAATTTAGAAAAAACCAAATCAAATAATACAATGTAACTACTAATATTATAAAAGTTAAAGTTTAGATATTTGGATATTTTTGTGTCACGCCGCAACTACTAGACAAATTTTGATGAAATCTATGCTACTTTTAATTTAAAAGTATCCATTAAAAGTTTTAATCCAATTTAAGCAAAACCATGGGCAGAAACTAGAGTTACAATATGTCCAACAGATGTCAAATATTTTTTTTACATTGATTTATATTAACTTAAGTTTAAAAAAATTATTTTATGTTTAGGCATTTTAAATAATATTGTTTTTAAAAAAAATGCACATATAGCATGTTCCTTATTTTTGTCTGATATGAAATATTTTAAGAAATTCTAAAAAAAATAATCATCTCTTACAAAAGCAAATTGAATAATAATCAAAAGAACTAGAATACATAAATTTTAAGCCTGTTTCTGTAAGATTAATAGCATGAATATGCAATTAATAAATTAATTAGAAATTCAATCACAAGATATGACACAAAAATAGTATATTGCTCTATGCTAATAGAAATAGATTTTAAATTAAAAGTTGGTTATTGAATTCTTATTCAAATACATTTTTTCCTTACACAAAATTATTTAATCAGATTTTTTCCATCTTTTAGTGCTTTACTAAGTTGTGACTTTTTTGAGACTTCAACCGCTAATAACAATAAGAGTAAGTGCATCTTTTTAAATATTCATTTGAGATAAAAAACTACTTCCTTACCTTGGTTGTCCGGTAGATGCATTAGTATTAGAATCCACTTCATAAAACTTAATACTAGCTTGTGCTTTCCTCTGCGACTTAGATATTGGGATCTTCTCCAAATATGGATTATAAATTGGAAACTCCGTATAATATTTCTGTAATACCCATACAGCTGCCCTTTGTATGCTTAACTGTCCAATAGCATATGACCTACTCTCTCCGTCTGGACTTCTGACAATCTTAATATAATACACTGGTTCCAAATGTCGTATTTGCATCAACACTACAGCAGTATAATGTATAAACAATAATGTATCCGCAAAACTCGATACATATGAAACTAACGACTTATAATCAACTGCCTCTTCACCCACTGCTAAGGCTTTAGTGGCTTCAGTAATCTGCACAATATAGAATAACCAGTAGGAAAATGTACATACAGCCAATATAACAAACATGACCGCTCTAAACACGAATATCCTTGGTAATACTGCATTCCTTGGCCGTAGAAATATAGCCCATACTCCTATAGCTAAAAGAACTAATTTAAATGCTATAGATAGCAAGATTCCTTTGCATTCCCCTGTACAGGAAAGGAGTTGTATTCTCTGACTTGGTTGAATAGCCATATTGTCCGATAATCCAGGGAAAAAGCCTATCTTTGGCAGCACTACCATAGCTAAAGGGCTTACAAATGACACAAAGGAAAGCCCCAAAGCTACTGTGGTTGTAAAATATCTTGAACACACAAAACCCAGTCCATTATCAGACTCCATTGGCCAATTGCTCACATCTTCCATAGACTGTGAGCCTTCCGAGGTGTTGCCAGTAACAGCCGTGGTAGTTTCTCCCCAGTTCTCATCTTGAGGCAGTATTTGGACTTCAATCACTTCCTGACCATCCCGGCCGATCTCTGGGTTAATATTTACACTAGTTTGGAATGGTGCCATGCTATTATCTAAACAGTCTTTTCTTTGTGACTTGGTGCTTCTGAAAATTTTAAAGTAATAAGATACATGTAATAAGAATGGCTATAAATAAATAATTAATAAAAGAATATATGTTTATTTATTCTCTAAAACCACTTTAACACATATAAATCTCCCATATAATTATACAATTAATTAATTAAAAGTGAATTATTATCTGTTTATATATTTTCTGTACATAAGTAAATTCCTTAAAACAAATAATCATTAATAGTTTACTTTAGTTACTTTAGTTAACTGGAAGTTTTTTACTAAATTTACAATCCTTACATCCCTATTTTTTTGTCAAAACAACGTTCATAATTAAAAATACTAAGGGAAAAATATTTATATTTTTAATTAATAAGACTTTTATTTGATGTCAAAATAAATAATATTACTTAATTTTAAGACTACTTGGTATATTAATGATCACTAAAAAAAGCGAGGTTGAATTATAAAAACGTATTTTTGGATCGAAACCGTTAAATAAACATACCTTGTGCTCCGATGGGTATTATGTTGCCGATGTCTCGAACTTCGCCGCGAACGGCTACTCAACTCCGATCGTACCGATTCCGTCTCCATTATACAGATATATCACAGTCACGACCGCCCGCGTCTTACCCATGGGCTAATTTCTTTATAGACCTGCAATAATCCACCATGTAATCACCTCACGAAATCGGAGCAATTAAAATACTTGCTACTTTACAGAAGCATGATCACTAACAAAATTAAGTTTTCACAATGAACACTTCAACCAAATGCACGTATTGATTGGCAGAACTTAATGAAGCCATCAATAAAACACTAAGTAACGTAAATTACCATTGCATTATTGATATTTATGGGATTTTCTAATAGGAGCGTCGTTTACAGGTGTCGTCCTGGAGAATTCATATTGAGTATTATACAACTATATTCAAAAGACGTCATGGGTTGATAACTTTGCCGCTGTTTCATTCATGCCTGTTATAAAACGTTATAACCATCTCTTTCTTCAATAATTTGGTGTTCTTTTACATTTTGTCGTATTATTTACGTCCAAAAATCAAGAATTCTTTAGCTAACTAGTGGCTTAATTCAGATGTAAATTCTAGTTTTGTAATTAAGTTTTAATTCAATAAAACATATCATAATCATTTTTAAATAATAAAATATATTTAAAGTACTTAATAAGGTTTAGAAATATATATAATAGTACATGTAGCAATAATCATTTCAATTTATATAAATAATTCTATTTGATTAAATGTTATAAGTTCAATCGAAGATTTTTAATATCTGTATCAAAACAATTTATAAATATACTCGTAAAAAAATTATATACTATTATGTAGATTAAAACTGACTTAATAGTTTTTTAATTCATAAATAATGACCTCCATATCTTTGCTGCTTTGATACGTATTATCATTATATACTCATTGTGTAAGAAGTACAGCACGTATAAACGTGTACACAAAAATTATTATTAATTTTTATTTCTTATAGCTTCACTGTGTTGTTGGAAAATTATTTATTTTTGCACTAACAACACTCTATGAGCGGCAATTCGAAAAATAGAACACTTGATTACAACCGAAGATAATGATAAGATAACAACACCTACTCAGAGATAAATTATTACACGGATTTATTATAGTCATGAAGTAATCGTGAAATGGAGGAATCCGGGAACAGGACTGAGAGACGGGAACGGGTGGAGGATCTCCATTTGGACCGGGTAGTCGCATCACAGCCAGAAATAGGACCAACTCCTCCTGACGGTGGTTATGGGTGGCTTATACTCGTTGCAGCTGTGATTTACAATGTAACTGCGCCCACGTCGGTATTGTTATATGGATTTGTGATTTTGAAATCGTTGCGGGAAGAAGACCATGAAGAGGGTGAATTGTTGCGCATCTGGGATTTGGACACAGCGTTGGTGCCAGTTATTTTGACTGTAATACGTTTACTTCTGGAATCATGGTGTAGAGCAGTGGCGAAGACGTTTAACATGCCTCGTTTTACGGCGTTGGCTGGATTGTGTATGTCGGTGGCTGGTGTTTTATTATCAAGCTATGCGACTAGCCTTTACTCTAATGACCATATTGTGAATATATTCGCGGGGATTTTTATAGGTAAGCAACCTAAATATGAATAGACATGAAAGAAAATAGTTGCTTCCAGTTAAAGCATAGTACACCTTGTAATCTTAAAATTATCTTACTTAATCTGTGTAAAGCCTTTTCATTAATAATAATTGATATACATTATTTGAATTTGAATTATTCAGTTAAGTATTGAACTATCCTTCATTATAACAAAAACATGTAATATTTCACGAACAAAAGAATAACTACTTTAAAGGAATACTTAATTATTGAATCTATTATCTTTCTTCCGCACTTGCGCAAAAATTTCGTTATAATTTATTACAGTCACTGCAAAAAGTGTGTAAAATGAAAACAATGAGCTCAAGGTGTAAAATATTACTTGAAAAGTCATTGAATACACTTCAATAGGATCATTTGCGGCGTTGTTATTGAAGGTCACGAAACAATAAACAAGTGACAAAATCGTTATTCACTTAACTTATTGCTTACAATATGTTACCGTAGATTTTGTATGCTCGTAAAATTGTTCCAATGATGTAATAATTATATCAAAGAACTTAGGCATTTTAACAATATTTTAATGGCCATTAAATATGGATTTAATATTAATATTTGATTTAGAAAATCAGAATAGTGGATTGAGATATGAAACGACTAGCCTTGATTCGAGTCAACATTAGCTTAGTAACTAGTCTATATTACAATATTTTTACCTTTAACTGTGTAAAAAGGCATATTAAGCAAATCAAACAAAAACTTCCTTTAACCTTCATTTCTTCAGACGGTTTTACTTTTATATTATTTTAACACTACCGAAGGTTGGCAGAAACAATCAAAACCCGCTTTTCATACTTGTATATTTAATACAATCAATATTTTTCTTCTATCAGTGGATCATGAAGAACGTTATGTATTTTCAGGTATCGGTTGCGCATTGACCGGCCAACAGACGGACTTAATCATCACCCATTACTTCCGCGATCGGCTGACAATAGCGCAACGCATCGTCAAAGTAGCGCCCTCGATAGGAAATGTCCTCATGCCCTTACTCATAGGCTACCTCTGCACTATTTACTCCAGCGACATCGTCGTCATGCTATTTGCAGCGATTTTAATGCAAAACTGCATATTACTAGCCTCATACACTAGACCCGTCTACATAGAAAGGGTTATACGAACTACATACAACATGATACGTGCCGTCGAAGACGATGACGAAGTTATATTTTCAAACCAGACTGAAAGACAAACGAGAACCAACCCTGTATCTACACAGGATGAAGACGCGAACGACGTTGTAGTGTTCAAATCTAGACAAAACGCTAGGGAGATAATGGATCCGAACGTTGAGACTGGACAGAACAGATTCTCATCAGATTTCAGTGCTATGTTCGACAGTTCACGATCCAATCGCTTTTCTTCAGACTTCGGCACGCTTGATGTTTCTAGTTACAGTCGAATTAGTGGGTACCAAGAATTGGAAGACATAGATAGAGAAGCCCAGCCTCAACCGTTATATAGGGAGACTACAGTAAACGCTCCTTCAAATGGCTTAGTGTTTGCTGCAGAAGTAACGCCGGGTACAGCAAGACGTACAGCATTTTTGAAGAAGAACTTTATAGCGGTGGTGAATATGCTGAAAGATGTGAATTTTTATTTGTACACGCTGTTGCATATGTGTACCACGTATAGTGTGCTAGTGTTGAGTGTTGTGTTCCCGCCGCTGATGTGGGAGCAGAATCCGGGATTGAATATTTGGACGGTAAGTCTTAATTGTGAATAGCCCTCTCAATCAATATTTTTTAAATCTCAAAATCTATTTCATGACTTCTCAATGTCACACAACAAAGGGGGATTGTATGTGGGACCTAAATATTTAGGAAATATTTTTTTAAGGCTACAAATATTAATTATTATGTTTATATATTATATTTCTATATTTATTTAATTATTCGTAGTATCTAGGTTAAAATATCGTATGTATATTTTTCATTTTATCTGTTTTTGTGTGTTTTATCTCGCGC
>LQNK01002292.1:66610-78703 GCA_001586405.1 Phoebis sennae | reverse complement strand
TCAATCAATATTTTTTAAATCTCAAAATCTATTTCATGACTTCTCAATGTCACACAACAAAGGGGGATTGTATGTGGGACCTAAATATTTAGGAAATATTTTTTTAAGGCTACAACTATTAATCAATTTTTTAAAGGTACAAAACAGTTTATTTATTTTATTTCTCTCATGTACCTTAAAGCTACTTAGGTTTTTTTTATTAAATAAATAACAACACAATACGAGAATTAATACGCACACTGATAACTATTTTCTTAGAGTAAATCTATTAAAAAATAATCTAAATTATAATTTCAGATATCATCGTTAACATCCATCGGGCACGCGGCAGCTCTCTGCTTTGTAATTCTTTGCATATTTATGCCCAACAACATAAACGAAAAGGCAAAATTATGCACAGTCTTTTGTGTATGCGGCGCGATCGGATTCTATGGTAAGTCTGACAAATAAAAACCTTAATTTTGTTTCTGAACGTTAATTCGAATTTCAAAATGTAAAACTTTATAAATCGTTCACACAATATTTCGTTCAATTAAAACTTTTGTTGTTATTTGACTATTTATTACATTAATATTAATTAACAAATGACACTCAAATTAGTGACTAGATTTTAAATACTCAATTATATATTATTTGTAATCAGCGGGAAGTCCCTCTTTTGATGCTCTTTTTATAATCAGAATTCAGAATAATTCAAATTTGACATTCTTTCAGGTGTTACCCTATCATCGAACAAAAACTACCTTGTAGTTTGGTGCATGTTCTCCAGTCTTGCCACAGCAACTTGCAGCGTGTTACAACAATCATTATACAATAGTACATTAAATGAATTCAGTACTACAGCAACAGTTACTACTGCTAATACTATAGTAGCTATTGTAATTATGATTTGGGCGGTTTGTTATAGTTATACGTACCGGACGTGCTTCTTCATTGCGAGTCTGATGCAGACTGGCACGGCGGTTGTATTTTTAATAGAATCGTTTAGACGGAGAAGGTAGTTTTAAATTTGATGTAAAATAAATTATTGTGAAAAATGTAATGTAAGGGTTTTGTATCACTATGTTGTTAAGTGTTTTGAAATTTTTTGAATGAAGCATGTTTATAATTAAGTCCAACATAAATTTATTTAGTGTAATTAATTTTGAGAGTAATGTATTATTTATATATACTTTTTTATTTATTTCTTGGACAATTTTTTTATAGAAATAAAACAATATTTTAAGTAGAATATAATATTTATTTATAAGAGATCATATTTATATTGGATTGGTAAATTCATAAACAAGCATAAATATCTAAAAATTAAGAATTCAAAATAAGTTATACAATTAAATAAATATAATAATTAACTAGGCGGTAAGCATAAGTAATTAAAATATTTATAAAAGCCAATGAATTAATAAAGATTTTATACAATTTCTTTGTTTTATTGTTAACATGAAATTGGCTATAACAGAAAATTATTATATAGAGGAATGAAATATACAACGGTTTGTAACCTAATCTCAACTACAGTCTACTACCATGGCTAAAATAATACCTTCAATTACACACTAATTCATCAAAATCTTAATTTTAATCATCACACTAAACAATATTTTTGTACACATACAAAAAAGTAGGAATGTTATTTTCAAATACAACTAAATTTAGGTAATATTTTAAATATTACATAGCTTAAAAATAATTAAATCCTATATTGAGTACAGTTTTACCAACATAAATAATTTTTAAGTACATTTACATTTTATAATAGCTAAACAAAAGTTGATTTGTCCTAGTCTAGTCCATATATCTTTTTTGAGTGGTTGTCAATCATCATAGTGTGTTTCCTACATAATTCGAGAATTTTCTTTTAATTTACGTGAATATGACAAGATTATGGAGCATTCCTTATTGTAAAACACATAGAACGCGAAAATTTAACAGAAATCAAGAATAGAAGATATTAAAAACATGGATTTAATTCAAAATATCTTAAACATTTGTTTTATATACATTAACCCCATAATAAAATAAAATAAAACCTATGCTATTGCAATCTGTTCTGAAGAGTCACAAAATTGAATATTGCAAAACATATCATAACATATCTCAACGTTTACTTCATTTAAATAAAGTTTTAACCAAGTAAGTCCATCATTTCACTATTACTCAATTTCTTAGTATTATTATTACTATTGTTCTGGGGATTTTGATTGGGTAAAAGAGATTCAAAGGCCGACCAATCCTGTTTCACACCTTGATTATTTGCCCATTTATTATTGAAATTACCACTCGGTTGGTTATTATTCCAACCTGTACTTGGTGGTAACGCCAACTGATTTTGAAAAGCGTAACCCATAGAATTAGTTCCCACTGGGTTATTTCCGATTGTACCCATAGAATTACTTCCCATAGGGTTATTTCCCATTGTACCCATAGAATTACTTCCCATTGGGATATTTCCCATTGTACCCATAGCATTGTTTCCTATAGAATTACCCATAGAGTTACTTCCTATAGGGTTACCCATATGATTATTACCCATCGAATTACTACCCATATTACTATTACCCATTGAATTTAATGAATTCCGATTCATGGGAAAGTTATTATTAGGACTAGTGGGACCCATTAAATTACCCATTGTACCCATGGATGTATTTTGTGATGGGATTGGTTTGGTTAATTGGGTGAGATTGGATTGGAGGAGCGAGCTGGTGAGATCGACAGGTTTGGATTGTGGGGGGGAAATGGGTTTGGGAGTGGGGATGATATTTGGAGGTGGCTGTCGTGATAATTTACGAGCTGTTTCTTGCTGTTGCGCTAATCTGAAATAAAAATAGGATACATTTTAAGAAATCGTATTAATGCTTATAATAAAATGTCAAACTGTATGATATTGTTTTTTTAAACAACAAGAACTATTTTGCTATTATTTGTCATATTAACTCTATTATGTAACTCTTCTACATATTAATTTGCTTTTACCCTGATATACCTACCTGAATTTTTACACTGATTGACTTTTATTATTTTACCAGAATAAAAGTCAATCAGTGTATGTCAGTGATGCCAATTTTATTTTAAAACCGTGACGCAATTTACTGACACTTAGGGGGGACGTTTAGTTTCAAATAGGACTTAAGTTATAGGAAGTCGTGAAGTTTAATTTGGTAAGAACAGCTTCATAATGACTCTTTAATATGCACTCATTACATGATAAGTACAAGGTCATAGAAGCCTTAGTCAACCCCCAAACAAATATATTTTACTTGTTGTTCAATCGACTAATTTTTAAAAATCTCACCTTTGTTTATCCTCCATACTTAAAGAAGTATCACCGATACCAGGCACAGCCTCTTTCTCCGGAGGCTTTGAGAAGGAGAATGGATCTATACCGAGTCCTGAGAACATCTTGTCAATATCTGTTTGAGGACCAGGCGTAGATACCAGTGTATCTGATGACGTTAACGCATGTTCCATTACCCTGAAAAGCGAGTGGGTTTGAATAAAAGATATTATATTTTTAGAAAAATATTAGCATTAGTAGAAGTGTCTTCCTTAAAAACTGAGATCCTTGAGCAGTTTATTGATTGTCATGTGTAAAATATCCAAAAAAAGAATGATATTGCAAAGTCTATTTTTTAATACTTCTCTTTATCTTTCTTTAGTTCTAAAGAGGCAAAAATAATACCTTATTTGAAAATACAAAAAAACAAGTTATTCATATAAATATAATTAAACTAGCTGACCCAGCGAACTTCATACCGCCATTTTTAAACTCAGTATTTGACAGACTAACTAGCTATTTGTATGGAAAAATATAATTGTCGTCTTTATTATTCTATTCACAATTTCTTCATATTTTCTGACCGTTTAAAACTTCCCTGGTCTTCCAGGAATATTTCAAGTCTAAAATTTGGCAAATAATTTCAGCCTTTCTCGAATTTTAGCAAGACTAAACAGAACAGAAAGGGATTTTTATTTATATAGATAGATAGATAAACTAAAAATTAGTTTATAATTAGAATTCTACTAAATCCATACTCACTTCGATTCATTCTGTATAGAGTTCAACTGCTCCAGTTTCGTTCTATGCTCAGCTTCTACTTTCGACACCATTTGCTTCACCAGAGATATCAGTGCATTAAATTGATTCAACGTTAGACCGTTTTCAACACACAGTGGTATAAGAAATGGAAGAACTTTCGTCGCCATAACTTCCTTTGTAATACCAAGTTTTTTGTGACTCAGTGTTAATTTGTAAATACCTGCAATTAAGAATAGTGCATAAAATCAAATGACATTACAACAGATAATGTCCTAGCAATGCATATACTAATAACATTTCCTTATCATATGTTAACCTTTTGAACATTGTAGACAAAAAGGTTAACACTGACGTAATGCAAAATACGACAAACAGACATTTCCGATCATTTAAAATATAACATTTGGAAATTGTATAAAAAATCTATTATTAATCAAATCAATAAAACAAAGTATTGTAAATGTATTTGAAGAAACTACATAAAGGCACAAATAACATGATAAAGATAAACAGTTTCAAAAGTTTACTTACCTAAAATCCCCATCAATACAGCCGGTTCCCTGGACGGAATTTGTGGCAAAAACGGAATAATCTCATCCAAAACAAGCCATTTATCCAAATGCTCCAACAACTTCCCCACACATAGCAAACAATTAACTCTAACAGACAAATAATTTGTATGCAAACATAATTTTTTTATGCGCGGCAACAATGCATTCTTCATCGCTGGGTAATCAATTAAAGAAGCAAAAGTTGGCAACACTGAGAGGCACAACTCTTGAATTTGTTGTGCATCTGATTCCAAAGCTCTATATAACATCGGAAGGATATCTGTCTTCACTTCCTCTCCTGGAGTTAATTTCAATAATAATTCCATTTTTTGCATAAAAATTAACAATATTTGTATTGGTTCTTGGATTAACATAACTGGTTTTAGAACTGGTAGGATATATTTCACATATTCTTCTTTCGTTGAATTTTCTGCTATTAATAACACATTCGGTAGCACAAAAGGTACCATCGGTGGATTTACAAACTCTTTTGTGAGACATGGTAATATTCGGTAAATGCATATTCTGTGTGGCATTTTTTGTATAATCTGTGGGAGGCCTTTGTAAAACTGTGACTTCTGGAGGTTGTCCCATTGGAAGAGTGAGTCTAAATAGTTAAGTGTTTTGACACCAACATCTTCAAAGTATGGAATCTGAAAAAAAAATCCTCAATTACAATTTAACTAAATTTTGAATTTGTTTCTGCCCACAACTTCACCTGCATTATAATTGGGATCTTTAGATCAATTAAAGGTATTCTATCACCTAATGCAGCTAATAGTTTATATTTATATGAAATTTAACAAAATTCTGTTTAGTAGTTGCATTGTGACTAACATGACAATCAAACATATAATTTCCTGATATCATTTTTTTTTTCGCTGAATTTAAAAGTACATGAATCATTTATACTCTCAATTACATCAATTTTTAAACAAATTAGCAATGAAACTAAATACAAAAAAAAAATGATATTGAATTTTACCTTTAAAAACTGGTGCGGATCAGGTCTTAACTCTGGTGTTACATTCAACATGAGCTTAACATACTCTCTCAATCCTTCAGCTACACACAGTAACCTTGAAGCTGGCAAGTTTCTAATTTCATTGGCAAATCTTTTGAATTTGGAATAATCACCACAAATGTTGCCAAGTGTCTGGTGGCCAGTGCTATGGATAGCATAGACAAGCATGCCCAAAGAGTAAATGTCACTTGCAGGGGAATGAGAAGCAGAGAGCATGTTCTCTGGTGCTAAATAATCTAAGGTAGGTTGGGTTAACGCTGGCATTGCTTGACAATACTCATTAAATGGCCAAAACGGTGCAGTCCCAGGGGGACTCTGATTTGCAACACAGAAATCAAAACCAAATATTTTCCAAGCACCTTGCTGATTCACCACTATTGATTCTGGACAAATGTTATGATGGAGGAGTTTGACATCATTGTGCAAGAACGCCAGACCTTCTGCTATCTGCATTAGACCATATTTGATTTCAACTTCATAGAGTTTATAGTTAACAAGATGACTTGGAATTGGTTGTGGCATATTTTCCGTATTCCCTAATATATTCGCCAAACTCGCAAATACTGGTTCTGTAGCAAAAGCTAAGCTTTCCCGGCTTTCTTCTAAGCTATGCTGCACAGTTAAAATTTGTGGATGTCGTAGTTTTGTCAACTGTGTTATACCTCGTTTTAAAATATCCAGCATTATATCCCTGTCTGCTTTCGACCATCTGTCCAAATGTTTCTTTTCGAACACGAATATTGATGCTTCCTGCTTGGTCGACTTCTTGTAACCTTTGTACACTTTCCATAATAAGCCTGAAAATAATACAAAATGAATACCGAAGTCCAATTCGAATATGTTTAGTATTTATATTTACATTTACCTGGTCCAGCGCTCGCTATATACTGAGTTGCTTCAAATTCTCGTGTTACTGGGTTCCCTGGTAATACACCAGATAATTGTGAGACTGTACTTGTCACCGATGAATAGAACTTGTTAAAGACCTCCATTATTATAAGGTATATTAAAATTTAAGAAACAATGAAAACATTACAGGAAAATACAATACAGTCTGAAAGAGAATCGAAATTATAATAAAATGTCAAAAATCATTACATTTGTCACAACTGACATATGTTTAAACGTTCTGAAATTTCATGTACCAGAGTAATAAAATGTCTCATTTGTAAGGAAAATTATTTGCCTGTCTTGGTTAAAAGAATGAGAACTTCAAGGGTTTTTAAAGAAGAAGAATTAAGAAGTTTCAAATAGGTTACTTTTGTTTTAACAATAAATTAATAAAATGAATGCATGATGAGCTTGCTCTAGCATCATGTCTTTCACTCTTGCCCATTGTCATTTGTCAGCAGGAAGACTTTGACATGTTATTGAACCATAAAAGTTTACAAGAAAAATAATATTTTGGAATATTTTATTCACTCAAGGCGCAATGAAATATCAATTTTAAATTATGATTTCACGTCTTTTTCTAATAGTACTCTTATCACTATTTAATGTTTGTGTGTCTGAAAGTGACCCATATTCAAAGGAACCATATCGTCCTCTGGGACCCCTGGTGAAATGTAGTTTTTTACCTTTAGAATTTCTCGACTGCGATGAGCCAGTCGACCATAAAGGTAATGAAACAGCGAAGAAGGCGGTGAAGCATGGATGTGTTAAATTTGGTGGAGTGCGATACGAGGACGTTGAAAAAACGAAAGTGCAGTGCAAAGCACTTGATGGAATAGAATGTCATGGAAGCCGAAGTTTCCTTCGCGATGGCTTTCCGTGTGTGAGATATTCTGGACATTACTTTACGACAACGTTAATATACAGTATTCTGCTTGGTTTTCTGGGAATGGACAGATTTTGTCTGGGACAAACGGGCACTGCAGTTGGTAAACTTCTAACGTTGGGTGGGCTAGGCATTTGGTGGATTGTAGATGTTGTTTTGTTAATTACAAATAATTTGCATCCTGAGGATGGAAGTAATTGGAATCCCTATGTTTGAAGTTAATAGTGCTTGATGAATTTATTATGTTGTGAAGATCTTATAATCTAAGATGAAAATAATAATAAGTGATAAATGTAGACTTCATTATTAAATCTTGTAAATATAATGCAGATTTATTATTATAATAAAACTGATTTATTAATTATAACTGATTTACTTTCTACAAAACCTTATTTACCATATTGTTAGTAATAATCTCCTGCTAGATACAGCTAATAATGGGAGAAAATATAAACTCATAGTGCAACTATTGTACCAATACTGTAATAGATTTAGCTTTTAGTAAAATTTATAATGTATACATGACAAAGAAGTTGGAACCCTAAAGAGATACAAACTAAAATCTCTTAGTCATTAACATAATATTTGTAGTAAATTTTAATTGTTTTTTCTATTTATCTTTGAAGTAACTACTAACACTTCTTAAAAGATAAAACACTACCACATTTTAAAGAATTTTGATTTTTAAATATTCTCACTATTCTTATAGAAATATAGACAAAATGAGAAATTTTCTAAGCAAACGAGAAAGCTATTTATTTTCAAAGTTGTTAGCGATTTTTCAGTTTAAAACATCAACAGATGTAGACAGTTTCTTAAAAAAATTATTAAATTAAACACATTTGTTTAAGAAAGCTATTTGTGTGAGATTTGTATTAAAGTTTCAAATGCTGCTTTCATCTCTAAAATTATTAAGTAGAAAAGTATAGTTAAATACCTTCAGCAATAATAGGTGATTGAAAAAATCCACCTGATAGGGAGATTAAGTGGAAGACCTTAGAATCTCTAGCATTATTCCTCTAATTTCAGGGCACAATCAAGAATAAAACACCAGCTGTATTTAAGAAATTTATTAACTTAAGCCACTAAAGCGGAGGCGGTGCTTGATTCATATTTCCAGTTGGGAGGCAGCACACTCTTTGTCTTGTAGTAGCGGGCGAGCCTGTGGATTCTCGACTCAACAAGAATAAGCCTGAATTTGCTGTCCTTGTCCTTCCTGTTGCGCTCCAAGTGCTTCCTCATGGCAACAGCCTTCTTGATCAGGTAGTACAGATCCTCCGGTAGGTCAGGAGCGAGTCCCATAGCCTTCATGATACGCAGGATCTTCTTGCCAGTGACAAATCTGACTTGGGCCACTCCATGGGAATCCCTGAGCATGACACCTGGAAACACGAATAGTGAAATTGAACATGTGTTTTTATAATAAACTTAAATATTTTCCTTATTGATTGATTGATGAGGTTTCCAATGATAAATTAGGATATTAGCATGTGATGATAAGAGCTTACATTACTTTTTTATGTGTGCACTTTTATTGATATCTGTCAATTCAGTGTAGTGAAACATTATGTTTTTAGTACAGAAAACAAATTATATTCTGTACAAGGTATTTTTGTGATTAATGAATTGGATTCACATTTACAAACTTTGAGAAAGCTGATAGTAACATCAACAAACAAAAATTAGAAAACATAACTTTTAAGGAAACTAATTACTTAACACAATATTTACATTCAAAAGGTTAAGTTTTCATATTAATGAACACCAACATCAACAACTTAACACAAGTTTTAGATCATTTATTGTTGGAGACCCTATCAATCAGACTTAGAATTTCTTTCAGTTATTGTGAAGGGGTATGTGCTTCAATGATACTTGATAATTTAGTTATATTCAAGCAATAGTTTTTCTTTACATATGACCAGCATTATTATTATTAAGACCTATGACTATGAGCTAAAACTTTACTACAATCAAATGCTTCAGACACAATATATTCTATAATCACTTAAAGAGTATAGGTTTTAATGTGTCCGAGCATGGAAGTGATATGATAGGTCTGGCCACTCAGTATCTTGTGGCACTTACTATGATGATAGTTGGGAACTACGAACAATAAAAAATTTGAACAATGAAAATTTGAAGCAAAAAGTTAATGAATAATTGAGTTTATTGCAAATTAAAATTACGAAAACAATCTATTGAACGAAATATGTGACAGGTACTACATTACCACCACACAACAAAGTACTGAAATTCAGTTTATCTCGATACACAATTAGTTAATCTTAACTTAAATAATCTTTAATAGCGGTGTGAATAATATAATAAAATAAATGCTAATGAAAAAAATCTACTCACCAATTTGTGAGGGAGTGAGACCCTTCTTGCCGAACTTAAAAATGTGTTCCTTAACATCATCAGCGGTTGATTTTAACCAAGTTGGTACACTTCTGCGGTAAGGCAGAGCTGATTGGGAGATACCCTTGCTGAAACACAAAAAATACACTCGTGGAATATGCCATGTGAGCCATTTTAGGTTATGTTTTCACCAATTTTATTATACCACTTTCTCAATCAATTTTTTAAGTCGGATGTTACTTTACTGATATCACGATATAAAAATAAAGTAAAATTACCCAGGTGCGTGCATACGACCCATGGTTGCGGCTTTTTAAAAAATCGCCGATCTGACAACGACAACAAGGGGAATCAAAAAGATGGTTTCCTTGCACACGGAAATGAATTAAACTTGCTTGTCTATGGTTTAGTGTTGTTGATGAATCGATAATTTATGAAATATAAAAAAAGGTAAATTGAAGTTTAAGATACATAATTAATTAACTTTTTCATTGTATTTGAAATCACAATTAAAATTGATAGATTTGATGAATCAATATTTTAAATAATTAAATCATGAGTGATTCAATACAACATACAATTTGGTGCATTGGTTGATTAAATAAAGAGTTTTCCTTTTTTGTATTTATTTAGCAATTATTAATATGAGACAGATTTACAGACTTTTATTTGATACTAGCTTTTGCCCGCGGCTTCGCACGCGTAGACTACAAAATTAACATAGTTGTTATAAAATCTTATTAAATTGTAAATAGATAAAGGCACCGACTTTGTATAGATTTAAACAAAAATGAAATAAAAGTTATTTTCTACTTTTTAGAGCGAGGAAGTCGGTTCTATTTTTTGGCCAAAATTTTTATTTTACCCTTTTTAGTGTCCTGTGAAGGGTAATTCCATCATCTAGTCACAATTCAGTTGATATATACATCATCAAACCTTAACCGCAGAGCTTATTCCGTTGATTTTCGAGGAGTTCCCTGGAATATCTTCCACATGGATGATCAGACTTGAACCAATTTCTATGGGACCATACATGAACTTTACTCTTTCGAATGCAAAAATAATTTTCCAAATCGGTCCACAAACGCCGGAGATATGCGGTAACATACATAAAAAAAAATACGGTCGAATTGATAACCTCCTCCTTTTTTTGAAAGTCGGTTAAAAATGATATTATGACTTTAATTATAAGTAATTTAATTACACGCTCGTCTATATAAATAACTTTAAAATTTAATTGGAACCAATATTTTATATAAATGTTTTCTAAAAACTTAACAGTAACTTAATAGTCTCTAGGTCAGACAATTTCTAGGAATATATGTTCAGATTACATAAGGAATACTCATACAATAAATCAACTAAAAACGAAATAAAAATCTAAGATATATCTACCTAAACAAAATATGTATGTAGGTGCAATCTTTGCCGATTCCATCCTCCCTATGTTCCCTAAAGAAATAATAGAACGAAAGTGGGACTTATGACAAAACAAAAAAAAAATATTTATAATATAACCTAAAACGAAACAAAAATAATAGTGTTACGAATTAATGATGAAATATTATTGAACTGTGAGAATGGATATCGAGTTGACAACCGTTCGCTAAGTTAGATTTTACACATTCAAGAGCACAATCGACACAACACTCGATCAGATTGTATTTTTTTTACTAAGAACCTTTTTAGGTACGTAGGTAGTTGCTACATAAAAAACGTTAATTTCAATGTTACAAAAACTATAACCTCCTACGCTGTATAATGTGTGTTGTATGACGTAAGATGTAAGCCGTAAGTCGTATGCCGTACGCCGGATGCCGTATGTCGATGCTGGAAGTTGTATGCTGTATGCGTTACGCCCCATGTCCCCCGGCCTTCGTTCGCCATTCCCCGATCCCTGGCTCCCGGCCTTCGTTCCCCGTTCCCCGACCCCTGGCCCCCGGCCCCAAGCCGCACGTACACCCCACGCTCCCAGCTACAGGCCCCCGGCCCAGGGCCCCGGGCCCCAGGCCACAGGCCCCTAGCCCCCAGCCACCCTGAGTCACAGGTAAAGTAAGAAATCCAATACAAAAATATTGGTTTGCTTTTGGTATCCCATATATCCCTTAAAATAGTATTACCTTGATAATATTACTGAACCAAACTAATGGACATTTCTTACTTACGGTTTATTAGTTCTTAGCAATGGAAATTTAAAATTGGCATGAAAATTGAAATACACTAATTAATACTTTATCTTTATAATTTATTGAGAAGTAATTGCTAAAGCAAGGCGGCGTTTAACGTTTCATGTTTTTCCAACATATCTTCGTTTTTACTGAACTAATTTTGATGAAATAAA